>PVJN01022482.1:0-33368 GCA_004026805.1 Lasiurus borealis | reverse complement strand
TCTGAGGGACAGTGGGAACTTCTGGGAGCAAGGGGGGGGGTCTCTCTCTGTCGCTGAGTTCATAACAGCAATAATAATAATAATAATAATAATAATAATAATAGCAGCTAACATTTATCCTGCCCTTCAGAGCGAGTGCTCTGATAACCAGAATTTACAGCGCGGCTAAGAGGGTTTTCCACGCTCGTGTGAGTCCCGAGAGACAGATCGGAGAAACACGTCCGGGCAGCGGCTCCCGAGTCCCAGGCCGTGCTCCTCATGCCGGGACCTCTTCGTGGAAACGGACAGGGATGGGGACAAGGGGACGCGCCACGTTAAACTCACACACGTGGCGCCGCTAAGAGTGTGCGTGTCCACGTTTCAGATGCCACTGCCCACACCCGGGCACCTCCCGCCAGCACCCTGGCCTCACCTCGATGTTGGCACTCACTCTGTTGCGTGCCTGCTCTCAGCTGGCCAGGGAGAGGTGCTGCGTGCGGGGTGAAGCTGTGTGCCCTCCACACTGTGACCTTCCACCCCACCCGCCTGCCTGGTTTGGGGTCGCTTCTGAGAAGCCAACTCGGTGGCACTCTGGTCCAAACCACGGTGCCCATGGGGACCCAAAAGGGCCTGCCAGGACCTGCTCAGGTGCCTGATGGTCCCAGAGCTGCCAGTTCTAAACAGATGCCCCTTCTGGAACCCGCCCGAGACCACCCGGCTCACGCCCCTGGTGGAGCCGTGTTCTGCAGGGAGCGCTAGGTGTGAATGTCAAGTCCAGGCCCTCATGTGAGCCCCTCTGGCTGAGGAGGGCGAGCCTGGGAGGAGAAGGGCTTTGTCTCTGGCCAGCAGATTTTTCTGGAAGCTTCCTGGGCCAGGCCTTGTAGCAGTGTTGGCTGCGCCTGGCCCGGGCTGGGTGCACAGGACAACCCGGAGGACCTGGTGACCTCGGGGGGCAGGGGTGCTCACAGACAGGCCCAGCACCCTGGCAGCTGTGCCCAGCGGCGGCCCGAACCGGGGTCAGGGCTGACCGTAGGGCACGTGAATTCTGAGTCACCTGCTCTGCTCATTCTGAGCGATGTGAATGTGGGTGAGTCATTTTATCTGTCTGAGCCTCATGCATCAATGGAGAGAGTGGCCATCCGCACGTGGGACTGTGAGGATGAGGGAAGAAAGCACGCTCCCCACTGGGGATGTGCCTGCAACCAAGGTACATGGCCTTGACTGGAATCGAACCTGGGACCCTTCAATCCACAGGCCGATGCTCTATCTACTGATCCAAACCCCATACCTCATCCCCCATTTAATACAAGTTCCCCGTTTATTCTGTGTCCTGCTCGTGGTCATGTATGTTCAGTGGTTTTCTCCTTCCTCTGGGGCTCCCTCCGCTGGAACATGGGCTCCGGGGATAGGGGCCACGTCTGTGGTTCTCTGCAGGCTGCCAGGCCCCAGGCACGGCCCCCGGCCCCTGGCTGGCCCCCGGTTGGCCCTCGGCGCGGTCCTGCGCACAGTTGGACACGTGGCTGGGGACGCGGGGTGAGACAGCGCTCAGGAAGGACTGGGTGGGAGTGAGGCTGATGTGAGGACACCCGACAGTTGGGAGCAGAACTCTTAAACCCACAATGTGCCACGGTGTCTCGGGGTTCAGGGGTGTCTCTGTGGAAAACGGGCTCTGGGTTGGAATCCCGCCTCCACCACCCACGGAGTGTGACTTTGGGCCTTTATTTCCTATGAAGAGTGGACAGTTACAGCCTTCAGCTTGGGGCTGGCCGTGGCCTCGGTGAGGGCAGCTCTGGCCTGGGCGGGTGGGGAGCGGGGGAGAGATGAGGGGGCCAGAGGCTCTGGCCAGGCAGGGCGGCTGTGGCCAGGGTGGGCCCACCACCCCGGGAGGCCACAGGCCTTTGTCCTCTTACCCCCTCGCCAGTCACAGGCGCAGGAGGACGGAACTAACCGTCTGCCCCAGGGGAGGGCGGCCGGGAGGTGTAGAGCCGCCCTGAGCCCTCATTTGTAAACGGGCTTAGGCCTAAAGCCTGGGCCACTGACCCCCAGCTGCTCCCCTTCGTGGGAGTCAGACAGGAGGGGCCATGTGGGGTTCCACGGCTCATAAATCTGTCCCCTTCCCCGCCTGCCACCCCACCTCCTCTGAGACCCGTCTCCTGCCCGCCTGGTCCTCGCCCGCTGGGGCGCTGGGTGGGCCCCTCTGTCAGCTGTCCAGGCAGGCGACAGGTGCTCTGGGCAAGGGCCACGGTGGGCCAGCTGAGCTGTGCCGGCCAGCTTCCTGGTCCGAGACGCAGGGGCCTGGGCAGTGGACTGGGGGGAGGGGGGAACCCCAGGGCTTGCTGGCTCTTGGTCTAAGTGGACTCTGTGTTGAGGTTCTGAGACTCTGAACGATGTGTAGCACGTTGAGCGCCCAGCCGGTCTTGTCTTCTGGGCGGAGAGGATAGTGTCAGTCACCGGTGTTAGTGGGGAAGATGGGGTGGTCTCAGGATTGGGGAGGCCCTTTAACCCATGGTCCGTGAGGTCCAAGAGGGTGGTGACCACTGCTTTGGAATCCCACCTCCACCCCATCCCCCCTGTGACCCTGAACGCTCACTCATTCCCTCAACCGACGGCACAGGCCGTGCGGGGCACTGGGCCGTGAAAACGGACCAGCCAGATCTAAGGCTCCCGGCCCCGTGGGGTTGGGTGGGAGGGCAGAGAGCAAAGCTGTCACAACGCCCCGGGGGCCGAGGGCTCCGAGCACAGACCAGACCCGAGGAGACCAGGCCCCACCACCAGGGCCTCCTCCTCAGAGCCTCCAGAGGAAATGGCCACGCGTGGAAAGGGCCACGTCTCAGGGCCCAGCGGCCGCATCCCCCACCCCCAGGAGCATAAGCACAGCCTTCACTTCCCATCTCGACTCCATCTCCACTTGTCCTTCCAGCCACGCGCACAGGGCTGGGTGCCCGTTTCCTGGGCAGACAGACCCCACTGGGGCGGTAGACCCCTGCCCTCCTCGCCGAACCTGGGAACTTGGGGGTCCAGGAAGAGTTAATCTGGCCCCGCAGCCTCCAGGCCCCTGGCACCCCTTTTGCAGGAATCCCATGCACACCTGTTTGTGCTGAGAAGAACCCGGGTCCCCAGAATGAAGGGCACTCATCTGGGATGCCGCTCCAGACCCTCAGAGGTGACCACTTGTGCTCCCAGGCACCTAGACCCCCTGCGCCTCCCATCAAAGCCCCTCCCCTCCCCCCCACTTTAAGCTTCCTCTCTCTGTCCACGTGTCCAGAAAGCTCTGAGTCCCCAGAGGCACCTCTTGAGGCTTCATCAGACCTTAGAGACCCTAGAGAACCCCAGGGTCCTGGTTCTCTTATGACAGTGGTTCTCAACCTTCCTAAGGCCGCGACCCTGCATACAGTTCCTCATGTGGTGGTGACCCCCAACCATGAAATGTTGCTACTGTTATGCATCGTGATGTAAATATGTGCATTTTCCGATGGTCTTAGGCGACCCCTGTGAAAGGGTTGTTTGACTCCCAAAGGGGTCGCGACCCACAGGTTGAGAACCGCTGTCTTATGAGCTGGAGGTGGGATGGGGTTAGGCAGGGACCAGAGCAGGAGAAAGGGGGGGTGGGGTGGAGCAAGGGTTACCTAAAGCTCACGTGGACATACTCTGAAGATGGATGGATGATGAATGGATGGATGAATGGATGGATGGATGGATATGGATGGAGGTAGAGGTGGGTAGAAGGAAGGAAGGAGTGAGAGGATGGATGATGGTGGACAGGCAGATGGGGTGACAAGGAAGGATGGAAGGAAGCTTGGGTGACAGTGGCCACAGGCCAGCGTGGCCTGGGAGTAGAGCATGCCTACACCAAATTGCCCTTCCAGAAGAGATGTGTGGGGTCTCCTCTGTGCCATGCAGTGACGCTCCAGCCTCTCCTGGGGACACAGGCTAGTTCTGCTCTTGGGTCAACAGACAAGGAAGTGTCCCTCGGAGCCTGTCTCCTCACAGTCCGCTCGCCCTGGGGCACCTCTGGGTCCCAGAGCCACTGACGGAGTCCCCTCCCCGCCCTCCCCGGTGTTAAGGAACATTTATTTCTTTAAAACAAATAAAGTGGCCGGACCCGGGGGGCTTTCACACAGGCCTCTCCCACTGGTGGAAGCGGTTGAGAAACCACTTTTATTTTCTTCCTAGAACTAGCTCAGACGTTTTAAAAACTCAATAAAAAAATAAATAAAATTCTTGGGAGACCCTCAGCCACACTTACCGGGGGCCCTTTCCGCTGAAGGGGGGAGTTTTGGGATTTCAGGGTGAACAGTTGACAACGTGTAACTGCCAACAACTGGTTGTCGGTGGGACTTTTCTGTCGCGTGTTTCAAAGTGCGGGATCCTGGGGGGCCCCGGTCCGACCGGAGGGGGCTCCATCGGCCACCCCCTTGACAGTGTTTGCCTCCCACACAGCCTGTCTGTCCTCGTCTGTCCGTCCGTCTGTGGCTGGTAGAGCGAGAAAATGTGGATTCGGACATGGAATGTGCTGGTTTCACCCGAGGTTTACTTTGAGGGGGGCATTTCATCGATGATTTAAAAAAGCCGGAGAGGAAACACACACAGAAACCATTAGACTAATCCCCAGGAGCCTGCATTTCTTCCTCTCTCCCCTCTCTCCTCTCTCTCTGGGGGCCTCCATCCCTCGCCTGCCCTCCCTCTGCGCTGACTAAGCCAAGTCTTCCTCGGGGTCCAGTCCCCCCTGCCCGCGACCCTTTTGCCCACAGGGGCCAAGGGCAGGTCGGGAGGTGTGTCCTTCTCGCTGAGGTCAAGGTTGAGAGACAGCCAGGCTTCCCTGCTGAGCCTTGCCGGCCAGCCATTCCCCCCATTTGTCCAGCCCCTTTAAGAATCCATCTCCTGGTCCTGCCAGGGTGATGAGCCCCAAGTTTATGAACTGGGGGTGGTGGAGGGGAGGCCGTTTCCTTCTCAGCGGGAGTCTGGCCGCCTCCGCGCCTGGCCCTCCTTCCGAGTGTGACCGAGCGTGACCGCAGCCAGGTGGAGGCCGGCTTAGCACAGGCGCCTTGCGGCCGGAACCTCCCGGTGCGATCTAACCGCCGTGTCCATAAACCTGGCTCCAGACCTCGCTGGCGAGAAGGCCGGCTTGTTCCCCACTGAGAACGTTCTGGAACATTCTGCAGAAAGAGCTCGCTGATTGCTTCCTTGTAGCGGTGTGGGACGCCTGGGCTGGGGCTGGCAGCGGGAGACCTGTGGAAGGAATGGCTTGTAAATGTCACGTAAACGACTGAGGTCAGCATGGGCTCCGAACCTCCTGGCTCTCTGCAGTGTAGGCAGAGTCTTTTCTTTTTCTTTTTCTTTTTTTTCTCTTTAAAAAATGCTAGTTGTTGCCGAGACCGGTTTGGCTCAGTGGATAGAGCGTCGGCTTGTGGACTGAAAAGTCCCGGGTTCGAGTCCAGTTGGGGGCATGTACCTTGCTTGCTGGCACATCTCCACAGTGGGGCGTGCGGGAGGCGGCTGATCGATGTCTCTCTCTCATCTATGTTTCTGACTTTCTATCTCTCTCCCTTTCTCTCTGTAAAAAAATCAATAAAATATATTTTTAAAAAAGCTAGTTGTTATTTTTTTTAAAAATATTTTTTTATTGATTTCAGAGGGGAAGGGAGAGGGAGATAGAAATGATGAGAGAATCATTGATGGGCTGCCTCCTGCAGGCTCCACCCCGGGGATCGAGCCTGACACCCGGGCCTGTGCCCTGACCAGGAATCGAACTGTGACCTCCTGGTTCATAGGTTGCTCCTCAACCACTGAGCCATGCCAGCCGGAGTGTCTCCCTTTTTAAAAAGTCATTTTGTTCATGTGCTTTGCATGTTCCCTCAGGATGGAATCGGGAAGGCCAGTCCCCGGGCAGATTCTGTAAATACGGAATGTGTGGTGGCAGGCCTGCACCGCCGCAGCTTGCTCAATGACCGCCTGTTCAGTGCCTTCCCCTCTCCCTGCAGATCGTGCTCTGGGGCCGCACGGAGAAGTGCCTGAAAGAGACGACGGAGGAGATCCGGCAGATGGGCACCGAGTGCCACTACTTCATCTGTGACGTGGGCAACCGGGAGGAGGTGTACCAGACGGCCAAGGCCGTGCGGGAGAAGGTGAGTGGCCGGGAGGGCTGTCCTCGCTCAGCTGAAGGGAACAGCCCCCGGGGCCCGGGGCCTGGCGTAGCGATGGCGGAACGGCTGCTTCCGGAGCCTCTCCGGGGTCTCTCCCCTGAAGCTGGCCCGAGTGTGGATGCACATGTGTGTGCATGCGTGTATGATGTGCCTGTGTGTGCTGTGGGGGCAGGGACGAGGTGGGGGGTATGGGCTGATGAATGACAGGAGTAATCCTCTCTTGTCGCCTTTGAATTTAGACCGAATGTCCCATTGCCCTCTGGGAAAAGGCTTCTCTTGACTCCCACCATCTATGTCACTGGCTATGAGTGCGTCAGTGAGCTCCCAGCAAGCAAAGACCGCCTGTTAAGCATCCGGCACACGGAAAATGGTCATTTTTCTGTAGCAGCTAGAGCAGTGGTTCTCAACCTTCCCAAGGCCGCGACCCTTGCATACAGTTCCTCATGTGGTAGTGGCCCCCGACCATGAAATTTTGCTACTGTTATGCATCGTGATGTAAATACAGTGGTACCTCGAGATACGAGTGCCCTAACATATGAGATTTTTGAGATACGAGCCGTCGAGTGAGCGATTTTTGCTTTGAAATAGGAGCAACATTTGAGATAGGAGTCATCACGAGGATTGGCCGGCTGCGCATGACCCACCAGTTTACCGTGATTCGAGCATCTCATAGTTTCCCACACTCAAGGTTACGGAGCAAATTAAACTCGTATCTCAAGGTACCACTGTTTCTGCATTTTCCGATGGTCTTAGGCGACCCCTGTGAAAAGGTCGTTGGACCCCCAAAGGGGTCGAGACCCACAGGTTGAGAACCGCTGAGCTAGAGGCCCGATGCACAAAAATGTGTGTAAGAGTAGGCCTTCCTTCCCCGGCTGCTGGCACCGGCTACCCTCCTCCAGCCACCGGTAGGCACCTGGGACCTGGCTGGCGTCCCTCTGGCCCCAGCATCCTCAGGAAGGACCTCTGGAATGACATCCGGTCTAATTAGCATATTGCCCTTGTATTATGATAGATAACCTCACTTTTGGTAAACGCGCTCTGTGCCAGGGATAGGATCCGCCATAAATTATTTCTAATTCTCAGAACATCTCTGGAATAGTCACGAGCTCCATCTTGCAAATCAAGGCCGGTGCTCAGCGTGGCGATGTGGCTGCCCAGGTCACATGGCCGGGGGGAGGGGGCCGGGCACCGGGGCTGCCCTGACAGAGCTGCGGCCCCTCCCGCCTGCAGGTGGGTGACATCACCATCCTGGTGAACAACGCCGCCGTGGTCCACGGGAAGAGCCTGATGGACAGCGACGACGACGCCCTCCTCAAGTCGCAGCACATCAACACGCTGGGCCAGTTCTGGGTGAGGACTCCGGGCTCGGACCCAGGCCTTCCCTCCAGGGGCCTGGGGGCCGAAGGGAGGTCGGGGAGGCTCACCAGGGCTTGGGCTCCGGCCCAGGGGGATGCCCAAGGTCAAGGTGCTGGATGGGAGGAACGAGGGCGCAGGAGGCATCTCCCGGCTCTGTGGGCTGCAGGACAGGCCACCCCAGCCCCTGCTGTCCAGGAGGCTCCACCCCCGGGCAATGCGGGCGTGCAGGGGGGTCTGTTCCCCCTGAGAGAGGCAGAGAGGGGCTTTGGGGAGATACAACTGCTCCCACTGAACCCCCCCTCTCCCGTCCCCCTTCAGACCACCAAGGCCTTCCTGCCGCGCATGCTGGAGCTGCAGAACGGCCACATCGTGTGCCTCAACTCCGTGCTGGCGCTGTCCGCCATCCCCGGCGCCATCGACTACTGCACCTCCAAGGCCTCGGCCTTCGCCTTCATGGAGAGCCTGACCCTGGGGCTGCTGGACTGCCCGGGCGTCAGCGCCACCACCGTGCTGCCCTTCCACACCAGCACCGAGATGTTCCAGGGCATGAGGGTCAGGTCAGTGCGCGGGGAGCCCTCTCCCTGTGAGACCGGGGGGCCCCATGGGGGTGGAGGGTCCTGCTTCTCAGGCTGGGGGCTCTTCCATGTCCCGATGCGTGCGCCCAGAGGCACATGGGTGGATGGGGAAGCTTCGAGTTGATCAGAAGAAGCATTAGGTGTGGTTCCGTCTGCCTGGTGTTCCGGAGCACGCCCAACTGGGCCGCGGTCCTGGAAGTCAGAACCGGGGCACCCCCGAAGAGGGGAGAGCCTGCCAGGGAGCACGAGAGAACCTTCTAGACTTGTAGGGGTGTCCTCCCTTCTCGACCTGGGCGGTGGTTACAAGGGTAAAAGTTAATCCTCCCTTGCACGCACGCCGGCTGCCTTTCATTACAGCCCAGTTATAGGCGTCCCCCGGAGTGGATGCCACGTGGGGGTCGCGCATACCCCCTTTGCGACGGTCACTGGGGACGGTTTGGGGGATCCCGGGAACCAAAGCGCCTGCATTTGGATCACACCTCCGCGGCAGGCGGCGGTGACCTCTCCAGCCGGTCTTGTGACCTCTCGGAGCTTTCACTCCGCTGGCCCCGTCCGTGAGACCGTGGGAATGATGCTTCCTCCGTGGGACGATTAGAGGATTAAAAGCATCGCTCGTCACATCTAGAGAAAGGCTGGGGCGTGTTCCCGGCTCCATAACGAGCCCCAGCTCTTTCTTGTTGTTAATCCTCACCCGGGGATATTTTCCCCTTTGCTTTATAGAGAGAGTAGAAGGGAGGGGAGGGGAGAAGGAAGGGGAAAGGAACATCAATGAGAGAGAGACACATCGATTGGTTGCCTCCCTCAGATGCCCCATGGGAGCGGGGAGGCCTGGGGATCAAACCTGCCCTTGACCAGGAACCGAACTCATGACCCTTCAGTGCCTGAGGCGATGCTCTAACCACTGAGCACACCTGCCCGCGCACCACTAACAATAAACCTCTTCCTGAGGCATCGGCTCCGAGTCGTCCTGGCAGGTCCTGTCTGCAGTGTGTCAAGGGGTGTCCATTGCCGCCTCACCTGCACGCAAACGATCAGAGACTCTGAAGGTGGGGGAGGCTGGATTCATGCCTGTTTCTGCTCCCCCCTGCCCCCCTCTAAGGTCTTAGTTTGTTCCTTTTACCTGGGCACACAGGAAGCGCTCCGTAAGGGCACTCTGGGTGGCAGTCACAGTTTTCATCCGGTGCCCCGGGCACGGACCTCGCCTTCCACCAGCTCCCCACCAGCAGTTTCCTCTCCGTCACCCTAAGAAGGGAACTCGGGGTTTCCCCCAGTCGTGTTCCCACCGTTGGTTGTGCCCAGTGTGGGTGCAAATTCCCTGGGACCGGATCCCCGGTCCGGGTCACCTTGGGCACGTCCGCTCGCCTTCTGTGCCTGGGTCTCCTCATCTGGAAGATGGGGTTGGGGAGAGCGCCCCCCCCCACTTCCCGGGTCCCCTGCTCCTGTGTGTGAATACAGCGGTACCTCGAGATACGAGTGCCCTAACATACGAGATTTTTGAGATACGAGCCGTCGAGCGAGCGGTTTTTGCTTTGAAATACGAGCAACAGCTGAGATAGGAGTCATCGCACGGATCGGCCGGCTGCACACGACTCACCAGTTTACCGAGACTCGAGCGTCTCATAGTTTCCCACGCCTCAAGGTGATGGAACGAATTAAACTCGTATCTCGAGGTGCCACTGTACTAGCCTGCCTGGCAGGGGGCAGGCTCTGGCTGACCGCAGGCCACCTGGCGGGCAGGTGAGGCCTGAGGAGGACCCGGCAGCAGGCTTCTCACCGAGAAGAACCAGCGCCCCTTCCCTTTGGCTCTGAGCTCTGGCACCCCACCCTGTGAGACGGGGGGCCCGTGGCGGTGGAGGGTCCTGCTCCTCAGGCTGGGAGCTCTTACAGGTTGCCCTCTGCTCAGGGCGAGCGTGGCTCTCCCACGAAACACCACGTGCACGGAAAACGTTCGTTGTCATGTAGCCACTAGAGGCCCGGTGCACAGTCTCCTGCACCGATCTGAACTCTGTGCGCAGAAGTCGGCTTTCGGCCGGGGCGAGTCTATTTTGAAGAAGCGGCGTTAGAACACTCAAGGGGCCAAAGGGCCGCCGCAGGTGGCTCGCGAGCCGCGGTTTGCCGACCACGGGCCTGGGAGAAGGGTAGTACAGGGCGGTGGGTCAGCACCACGCTCTCGTTTCCTGAAGGAGGAAAAAGGAAGGAAAGCATTGGCTTCCGCCCCAGCCCGGCTTAGCGGCTCGGCAGGCTGGAGGGTGGGAGGCGGATGTTTAAGATGTTTTCCAGCCGCTGGGCCGTATGGGGGCGGGCGGAGGCGGGGGGCGGGGGGTGGGGCTTGCTATGTGTTAATTGCCATCGATTGATCTTCTAGTTCCAGCCACAGCAGACGCTTTAGAATCATTGTCCCCAATTAGCCCTCAACACCCCGCCCCCGCCCCAGCGAGCTCTCTCCCCATCTCACAGGCGAGAAAACTGAGGCTCAGAGAAGCAAGCTCACTCCCCAGGCCACACAGAGAGAAATGGGCCGAGCCAGCTTTTTCCAGAGGGGCTGCTGCCTCCGTGAGAGTTGGGAGTCCTGTGGGTGCTGTGCACCCCTCCCTGCCCCAGGAGAGGAAGGAGCCGGTTCTTCCCACAGAGGTGAACGGAGGGCCCTCTGGTCCGCCCCTTCCCTGGACCCGTGGAGCTGGGTCCCTCCCCCGGGGGTGAGGATGGACAGCCAGACTGTCCGCCTGTCTGTGGGCTCCACAGCCAGCGAGCTGTCTCCACAGCGTCCCCTCTGCAGGCCCCTGAGGCTGGTCTTCCGACGGGGGGGTGGGGGGGGGTGGGATCTTAGCGGACCACTAAGGAGCCCAGGGCGGCAGGTATGGGGGTGTCAGGGGTGAGGTCCCTGGACTCTCAGAGGCCAGCCAGGCGGCGTGGGGGGCCCAGGAGTTGCCCTTTGCTCGGGGTGACATCAGACCCAGGTGACTCATCGCCTTAATCCTCCTGGTGCCAGAGCTGCTCACCAGGCCTTTGTGGGGCTGAGGTCAGCGCCAGAGGCAGCGGCGCGGTGCCCCGGGGCGGTGTGAGGGCGGGGGCGGAGCCGGGCTCCGGGCGGGCCTCCTCCCCACCCGCTCCCAGAGCCTCGGTTTCCCTCGCCGTGAATTGGGGTTCGTGGGGATCACCAAGACCGGGCCTGGCACTCAGGGGCACCATCCGTCCGGGGGTCTCAGGCCGGAAGCCTGTGCCGGGGCCTGAGAAACCCGGAGGCTTATTCAGTCGTGTGGTCGCCGCTGTGTGAAGGCTTCACCGAGTCCGTGTGTGAGCGACCCAGCAGGCGGGGCACACAGGGCTGTTCTCCACCGAGGACACGTCTGGGGAGCAGGACACACTGGGGAGGAGCAAGTCTCTCATTCATCCAACCCAGTGGTCGGCAAACTCATTAGTCAACAGAGCGGCAGACCGAGGCTCTCGAGTTTGCCGACCGCCTATCCCACCGTTCGGCAAGCGTTTATTGAGCACCTGTGATGTGCGGACACAGCAAACGGGGGAAACCACAGGGAGCAAGACCCAGCAGACCTCTGCCCTCGGGGTCCACACAGCCTGGGGCGGGGGGACAGGCCATTGCAGGCATGGGGGATGCGGGAAGCACAGGAGCAGGGGCTGAGATCAGAGGCCACTCCGCGTGGACCGGCCCAGGCGCCTCCCTGAGGGGACAGCTGGTGAAAGACCCCGAGACAGGAGAGAACTTCGGTGACAGAACCAGAAGACTGGTCAGGACTGGGCCGGAGCGGAGGAGGGGAGGTTGGGGGCACCCAGGTGGCAGGCAGCTGCCCACCAGGAGTGAGCAGGGCTCTAGAAAACAGGAGGAGCCCGGCGTGGGGGAGGGGAGACGGTTTGAGACGCTGGTGGCTGGGCTGGGAGTCTTGATTCTCTAAAGGAGACTCAGTGGGCACAGGGAGGGAGTCAGGACCTTCTGACACGTCATGGGAGTGGGAGAGGGGAGAGGAGAGGTTCCCAGCAGGTCTCAGTCTCCAATCCCAGGTCGTCTCAAGGATTTGCCGGAGGGATGACCCAGCCCTGTCCGCCGCGGGCACTTTCCCCGGGGAAACCCACTGTGTCTCTCTCTGCCTTCAGGTTCCCCAACCTCTTCCCCCCGCTGAAGCCAGAGACAGTGGCGCGGAGGACGGTGGAGGCCGTGCAGCTCAACCAGGCGCTGCTCCTGCTCCCCTGGACGATGCACGCCCTCATAATCTTGAAAAGGTACGAGGCCAGCGAGCAGGCCCTTGGGAGCTTGCTAGCAGCCTTTCAGACATTCTGGAACAGTGGTTCTCAACCTGTGGGTCGAGACCCCTTTGGGGGCCGAACGACCCTTTCACAGGGGTCGCCTAAGACCAGCGGAAAACACCTATTTCCCATGGTCTTAGGAACCAACACACCGCTCCTCGGTGTCGCAAAGTGTAGCCTTGTAGTTTACTGTTGTCCTAGGAAGACTGTTACATGCTACACCACGATTCAAGACAAAATTTCATTTATTTGTAATTAGAAATAAATATTTCACAATATACAATCACATATTGTGATTAATCACTATGCTTTAATTATGTTCAATTTGTAACAATGAAAATACATCCTGCCTATCAGATATTTACATGACAGTTCATAACAGTAGCACAATGACAGTGATGAAGGAGCAATGGAAATCATTTTACGGTTGGGGGTCACCACCCCATGAGGAGCTGTCTTAAAGGGTCGCGCCTTAGGAAGGTTGAGAACCACTGGCCTAGACCATCTCAGGGCTCCCACAGTCAGCCCCCAGCCTTCGTTTTCTGTTCTGTCCCCTGCTACCCTCCCTCAGGAAGCAGAGATCCCCCTTCCTCTCTCCTCCCCATGCCCCATACAACCCCCGGTCTTCACCTTCCCGAAGAGACTTCTTTACGGGCTTCACGCCATGGACACTGCCCCCAGGAAGCCTTCCAGATTGCTCTCGCTGCAAGGGGGCCTTTCCCGGGTTGCACCAGAGTGGGCGAGGGCCCTTCAGTTTGATTCAACAAATGGACTGCGGCCCGCTCGTGCCGGGGCCTGTGCCGGGGGCCAGACGCAGGTGGGGGGACTCTCTGGGCCTGACAGGTAGACAGCAAGGACCACACCGGGGCTGGTGGGGGCAGCAGTGCACCCTGGGAGCCCAAGGAGCGCCCGGGCGTGAGTGTGGAGAGTGTCCCTGTGCCCTCGGCCCCACAGTAAATATTTGTACACAAGTGGCATTTGGAGGTGCTTGATCTCCGAGAAACCTGTGGGCCCTGACATGCAAAGAATGCGGCTCTGAGAGTTTATTCCCACCCTCTGCCTTGGAAGCAGTGGTTTATCCACTTCCGTGAAAGCCCCGCCTCCACGCTGGGTGGCTGGGGGGTGGCTTGTGGGCTTGCAAGAGGGAGTGGGAGAGTTTAGGGGCGTCCCTCTCCTGTGCCCCCACCCGCTGACCATCTTGTTCTCTCTCCCCTCCCGCCCCCAGCATTCTCCCCCAGGCCGCGCTGGAGGAGATCCACAGATTCTCAGGAACCTACACCTGCATGAACACTTTCAAGGGGCGGACATAGAGGCAGGACGGAGACCTGCCAGAAACCCACGGAGCCCGCTGGGGCCACGGCGCCTGGACACACCCCCCGCCCCGCGCCTGCCCCTGGGCACGCTTCGGCCGGGTGGGCGGGCTGTCCGTCCTCTCCCCGGGCAGAGTCCGGTGCCCGGTGCCCCCCGCCCGCCCGCCCCAGGAGCTTTGCACAGGACTGATGGGCATAACCGTGGCCCCCCGGGGAGAGGCGAGAAACCAGCCAGCAGCCGCCGGGATCCTTTTGTACATTTCCGATTCTGTAGAGTTTATTGTTAAACTGCTTCTCCGACCTAACCAGCCTCAGCAGCGTTCGAAGACCATTTCTGGGAGGGTCTGTGCCCACGTGACCCTCCTTTCCCTTCCGAAATCCACTCATCCTCGGCTTCTGCAAACCGGCTGGACGGCAGGAATGAAAAATAAAGAGAGATGGCTTTTGCGAGTTGCTTGGTTGCAATCCTTGGCCCCGGTCCGTGGTGGCAGTGGGGAAGGGACCAGGGACCAGCCCCCCATCCTCTGAGAGAGAACGGGTCTGTGTGGAGTCCCCAGTGGGCAGCAGTGAAACGGGGGAGAAGAGGGCAGAGAGCGGGAGGTGATCGGAGCCTGGGCCTGGGCATGCGGGGTCCTTGCCGACTCTGCCAGGCCCAGCCCAATGCCAGGGGTTAGGGAGCACTTTGCTTCCGCTCCCCCCTCTCTGAACAGCTGTGAGTTCGGCTGCAGAGCACCCCCTGTGCTGCCCCAACCCCACCCACCTCGGAGCCACCAACTCAGGAGAGCAGATCGGTCTCCATGGAGCACCCATGTCTGCCAGGCACCAAGCGGGGACTGGTGCCGAGAAGCCAAAACCCTGAAGACGCCAGCAGCACCAGGCCCACGCTACATTGGCTACAGGGGGTAGAAGTGGACTGGCACAGGAGGATGGGTAGGTTCTGTGCCGCAGAGGAGATGGGCACGGCCTCCGTCATCGGGAAAATGCCAGCCAGGAGGAGTGGGCAGAGGTGCCCGGCGTTCCCAGGTGTGCGTTCCCCGCGCCTGTAGCAGCTTACCAAACCTGAGCGTGGGCACAGGGACCGGTGGGCCCTGGCGTCTGACCCAAGTAGTCTCCGTCTGCACAGCCCCCGCGGGGCACAGGGCTCAGGGCAGGGAGCGGAGGGCAGGCAGTGAGAGGAAAGTACCGGCCACAGATTCAGCGGAGGGACTCCCCGAGGGCTGCTTACAGCCTGCCACCCACAGTCGAGGATGGCCGGTCCCGCAGCCGGGGCGGTGGTGGGTCTGGTCTGGGTGCAGAAACGCCAAATCCTGATCCGTCCACTGGGTACCAAGCACCTGCCGAGTCTCGAGGCCTCGCCTCTCACTTCCAGTTGGTCACCCACCGGCCCCAGCAGCAGCCGCAGACCTGAGACCGCTCTCCCGGGCCCCAACAGACTGCCAGCAGCCACCGTGTGTGATCAGCCAGGATGTGACCCCCAAGACTCAGGCCACCTGCCCGTGGAGGGTGGCTGCTGCTCTGCTCTGCATCGTCATCACTCGGGGACCCTGGCCGACCAAGGAGCCTTCGTGGACGTGGACGACGCCCTCTCGTGACAGAGGGAGACTCCCCCGGCCGCCCGCACACCCGCTCTGACCCTCTGCTGGAAGCAATGCACGGCACGTCTGCTCACATTTCATTGGCCAGAGTCAGTCATGTGATCGTGCCTCCCCACGGAGGCAGCTGGGTATACCATCTCCATGGATGCCATACCCTCTGCCACCCAGTGGGAGAAGGCACCCGTGAGAACGGAAAAACCCAGCTGGAGGCAGAAGATGCAGGAGGCAGAGGATGCGGGAGGCAGCTGACACTGAGCTGGGGTGACCTGGTGACCTTTCAGTGGCCCCCCAGGTGCCGGGCAGAGGCCCAGAGAGGCACTGACCATTGTGCAGGCGAGGAAACAGGCTCAAAGCAGAGAACCTGTGTGCCCCGGTGCGTGCGGCTGGTGAGTCCCCACGTCAGAGTGTGACCCCGACTCTGCCCAGCCCGCAAGCCGCCTCTCCCATGCGTCTCCTCCGTGGCGGTCCTGGCAGCCGTGGGGTGCCAGAGGGCGGGGCGGGGAGACTGTTGCTGAAGGGATGGGCCTGGCACCCTTGCCCTCTGCTGTCCCTCGCCACAGCCTGGGCCTGTGGCCGCTTCTCAGAGAGCCAGGTGGGGCCGGCCCGTCTCGGTGAGCTGGGATGGAAGAGCAGGAAGAAGTGGGGATCCTGCCGGCTGAACCCCGACTTTTCTGACCATTCTTGAGTGGCAGGTGGGCCCTGTGCTCCCAGCCTGGCTCTGGGCCAGCCTCCGGGGAGGACCTGACTCTTGGGGTCCATGAAGTTGCACTCGGCCTGCAGGCCGGAAAGTGAGGACCCCAATGTCTAAGAGGACGCCAGCCCAGCCGCCCCCCTCAGGCCGCAGTGAGAGCAGAATGGGGGTCGAGGCTGCAGTGGGTCCTCCCGGCTCCCCAGGGCCCCAGGGGCTCCTCCTGCCTCCGGGCCGGCCCGGCCCCCCCTCCTCCCTCCCTCCCTCTCTGTTGGACACTCTCCGTCTCTTTCTGGACCTTTTCCCAGAGGAACCAGGGAAAAAGCCTTGGGCAGGTTCCCAGGAGGCCCATCCTGGTCCCTCCCCAAGATGGCCTGGCAGCGCGGAGCCTTGGAGAGAGCGAGCGGAGAGCTAATTCCGTCCCCAGGCCTGGCCAAGCGCAGCCCAGGGACCGGCACCCGCCTCCCGAGCCCCGAGGGGCGGGACAGGGGCGCCAGCCCTGGGAAGGAGGCTCGGGCCTGGGAAACGGTCCAGTTGCCGTGCCCGGGGCTCCTCCCCATCGCCCGGGAGAACCAGATGGGAGGTGGGCCCCCCGCCGGGAGGCGCCGGCCCCAGCCCTGGCCGGATGTGGGTCCCGGCGGCAGGCTCCCTGGCCTAGCGGGGTCCCAGATGCAGTCCCATGGCCACGGGGCCGCCCAGGGCCTGATGCTCTGAGAAGTGGGCTCCCTTCCCCTCTGACCACACTGCTGGCCAGAAGGGCCAGAGTGACCGAATGCTGTTGGAGACCACCCTTCTGACAGCCACCGGAAACCAGTAATTATCTCATTAACAGAAAGTGGAGGAGGAGCCTGGAAAGCTGATCAAACCTTGAAGCTCTGAAGGTCAAAGCCAGCCACCCCCTATCTCATTGAGACAATGAACTTCCCCATCAAATAATCATGTAAATCCTTACCGATAAAGATAATCTACTTGTTCCTGGAATTGCTGCTTCAGGGCAAAAGGTGTCTCCCAAACCTGGATAAAAGGGATGGCAAGGCCAAAGGAAGGAGGCAGTCTTTCCACTAGAGCAGCGGTTCTCAACCTGTGGGTTGCGACCCCTTTGGGGGTCGAATGACCCTTTCACAGGGGTCGCCTAAGACCATTAGAAAATGCAGATATTTACATCACGATGCATCACAGTAGCAAAATGTCATGGTTGGGGGTCACCACCCCATGAGGAACTGTATGCAAGGGTTGCCGCCTTAGGAAGGTTGAGAATCACTGCACTAGAGGAAGGCTCCCACCTGGCCCCCCAGTATCGCCAAATAAATGTTTTCTGGTCTCTCTTTTCGTTTGCATGTGGCCTCCTCCAGAACCAGAACCCTGAACCACGCGGGACGTGGAAAGAGGTTCCCACAACAGCCCGGCCCTGGGGCGTCCCAGTCCGATGGGAAGAAAGGAGGAAGCGGGTCCCAGGGCTGAGCGGCAGGAGGGCAGGAAGCAATTATGGGGGTGCACGGGGCAGGGTTCATGTGAGGGCCCCGTGGGCTCTCCCGCCCACCACAGACACCCAGGACTTCTCCGGCGGCGTGGGGTCGGCGCTGATGCTCAGAGTCAGCCCAGAGGTCTGCTCACCAGGAGACCGTCCTCACACAGGCCTCTGCTCCAGGCAAAGCCGGGCGGAGACACGCCCGTCCACCACCTGCAGTTGCCCTGGTTGGAGCGGGAGGAAGCTGGGGGGCAGCCCCTGAGGAGGGCAGAGGGCAGCCCCAAAGGGGGTGGAGCACGGGGATGCTGGGCAGGCTCTGGCGTGGCGCTGGCACCTGGGCCGCTGCTGGCTCCGTGTCTCGGGGTGAAAAGAACCAGGAGTCCCCTGAGCTGTCACTGCGGGGAGCGGCAGGGTGGCCACTGCCCTGCTGGGCAGCGGCTGGGCTCCGGGATCCCTGGGGTGCAGAGCCGGACTCGGAGCAGTGCCCTCAGAGAGCCCCCACCCACCCATCAGGCAGGGCGGGCCCAGGGCCGGCGGGTGCCCTGAGGCTGGCCTCAGCACAGCTGTGCAACCGGGGTCACGACCTCGCTGGGTGGCAGCCGCTGTGGGAATGTCTCTGCAGGCCCCGATGCCCGGCCTGTGCTCACAGGCTGAGCGCCCTCACCTCCCACCCCTCCTGCCAGGCGCCCACCTGAGGCCGAAGCCCCGCCTTCCGCCTCCCTGGCTCAGCCTCTGCCGAGGGGATCAGGCTGGCACCGAGCAGCGTCACTGAAATGCACTTCACCCAGCGCACTGTGCTCGGTGTCCTCCCGGCTGTACAGCTGTCACACAGACACCAGGGCAGGTCTGGCTCCATCCACGAACCGTAATGTTGTCGGGGTTCAGCCTGCAGGTGCCGGTGGCTGCAGTGGGTTCGCCCAGGCCTCCTTCCGGAGGGCCATATGGGCCGCTGGTCCTTCCCTCGCTCTTGTCCTGCCTGACTCTCCCCACACAACACACTCCATGCGTGCAGGGCAGGTCCACGGTGCTCGCACCCAGGACCGAGCAGGACACGTGGCACCGGGTAGATGCTTGCTGTCGGAATGAAGAGGGACAGACCTCGTCGGCTGTGTCACAGGCAGCTGACCTCGGGGTGTGGCCTGCTCCCTCCACCTCCCCGTGCGCGTGCAGAAGGGCCCGGCGTAAGAGCCGGCGTGCAGGGCTGCAGGTGACATTTCGGTGGGGATGACTCTGCGGGGGCCGGCCTGTGCCCTGAGGATGTTTGGGTGCATCCCCGCTCTCTGCTCATTGGACGCCTTTGCCTCCTGGTTGTGACAACAGAAATGGCTCCCAAAATGTCCCCCAAGGAGCTAACTGGCCCTTGGTGGACGGCCCTGGCCTACACGCAGCTTCTCATTCTTTCCCATCCCCGCCTCTGAGAACTTGGCCTTGAACAGCAGAGGAGTCTGAGGACCAGCGAGAGGGTCAGTGGCCTGGCCACGGGGAGGGGACACGCAGGTTCTGCCCCCAAGGAGGGTCCCTTACCCCCGAAGCCGGGGCCAGAGGTCAGGAGGCCCCCGACGTCCCGCCCCGGGCCTGCCAGGTCCCCTCAAGCGTCCCTTTCCCCGTTCCCCACTCCCTCACGCCGCCCTCTTGGCGAGTTGAGCCAGCGCGGCAGTGTTCCGGCCTGCCCTCTCCCCCCCCACCCCCCCACCCCCGAATCCTTATCATTCCTTTCATTTTTCAATGTTCACGGGACAAAGGAAATAAGCACTCGGAGGCAGACACAAGCTGTGCTCGTTCCTGAGCCGCTGCTGAGCCGTAACTGGATCCGGCTGGGGAGGTCACGCTGGGACCGTGAGCGGAGCCGGGCTGTGGGCATGTTCACAGCCACACCCCGGCGTGCGGAGGGGGCCGAGGCCAGGGGCCCCCAGTGCCAGGATGGGCGGCGGGGCGGTGGGCTGCTCGTGGGGGCGGGGGATGGAGGACCCACGGAGGACGGGGGCGGCCCACACACGGGGCCCTTCCAGCCGGGGACGTGGAGCCAGCAGAAGGGGAAGAGGCTCAGCTCCGGTCCCCACATCTGCCTGAAGCTCCAGACGCCGCTCCCTGGCCCTGGAGCAGCCCCTGAGCCTCCGTTTCCCCGTGGGTAGCATGAGACCAGTCGCCGTGTCCTCCGTGAAGTTTTTGGTGTGAAAATCAAGGGAGTGACACCCATACGTTCATGCATGTGCGCTGGGTGTGCACAAAGAGCAGTTCACAAATCCATACATTGACAGCGGTACCTCGAGATACGAGTGCCCTAACATACAAGATTTTTGAGATACGAGCCGCCGAGCGAGCGATTTTTGCTTTGAAATACGAGCAACATTTGAGATACTAGTAATTGGGCAGATCGGCCGGCTGCACACGACCCACCAGTTTACCAAGACTCGAGTGTCTCATAGTTTCCCACGCCTCAAGGTTACGGAACGAATTAAACTCGTATCTCGAGGTACCACTGTATATCGTTATATTTATTTTCTAATCAAAGCTATAAGTTAATTGCTGTGGACTTGGTACATGACAGGCCCTCGGTGCTTCATGTGTGTGTCATAATTAACACCCCTACCCCACCCCCGCAGCCCTTCCAGGAAACGGAAGTAGCAAGAGATGCAGTCACTGGCGCAGGGCTTACCACGCAGCTAGCAGCTGGCAGAGCCAGGACTTGAACCCGCGTCTAGTGGCAAAGCTCTTGTGCTGAGACCCTTGGGTCTCCTGGTTTCTTTTTCTTTTCTTTTTTTTTTTAAATATATTTTTATTGATTTTTTTTTAAAGAGAGGAAGGGAAAGGGATAGAAAGTCAGAAACATCGATGAGAGAGAGACATGGATCAGCTGCCTCCTGCACACACCCTACTGGAGTTGTGCCAGCAAGCAAGGTACATACTCTTGACTGGAATTGAACCTGGGACTCCTCAGACGGACGCTCTATCCACTGAGCCACACCGGTCTCGGCGGGTCTCCTGGTTTCTCGGCAAAGAAGCCTCGGATGGAAACAGCGGGGAACATAATACTAGTCGTTATCACCAGCGCTGCTATCGGCCACACAGCGGGTCTCTGCCCGGCCCACCCAGGGCCAGGCGCTGGGGTTCCGACACCCGGGGCCGCCGCTCAGTCTCGGTTGCAGGTGGGAGAGGCAGGCTGGCCTCGGGCGGTCACTGAGGTCTTACTGTGACCAGACGTTCAAGACGGGTTTCCTGGCGGAGTTTGCTGGTTGCCCTGACTCTGCACTGTGGGCCAGGAGGGAGGAGTGTCCACTCCCTCGGTGCCCCCACCCATCCTCAGACACACACACACTTCCAGTCCTCAGGACTGGTGCAAAGCCGGTGCCCGTGCCGATTGCTCCCCTTAGCGCCAGCTGTTCTCAATCTGTGGGTCGTGACCTGCTTTCTGATGGTCTTAGGCTTTACAGCAGTGACCCACAGGTTGAGAACCACTAGCAGGGTCGCCTAAGACCATCAGAAAACACAGATATTTACATGACGATTCACCACAACACGAGGAACTGTATTAAATGGTCGCAGCATTAGAAAGGTTGAGAACCACTGCCTTAGCCAATTCCTGAGCCCCTAAAATGCCCCTCGCCCTCCGCCAGGTGCTTTAAGGAGCACTTAATTCTCAGGGCGCCCGCCGAGGGTGTGAACAGTGGTGACTAGGAGTCTGCCAGGCCCGAGCCAGGAGCGGGAGTTCCCTTCGTGTTTTCCCAGCTCCGCCGGGTCTCAGCCCCGCTCTGAGGGCATGAGGGGCTGGCAGCTTCCGGGGCTGGGTCCCAGCAACGGACACTGGCTGGATGGGGGGTGGGAGGTGGGCTCAGAGGAGCCAGGCAGATGAAACACCGGGCTTGGGAACTGGCAGAGGCTGAGCAGTACAGCTGGACCACAGCCCCCCATCCTACCACAGGACAGCCTGGACCCTGGGTGCCCCTGTGCCCTGGACATTCCCTGCTGCTACCACTACTGAAGAGAACTACCCCTCCCTCCTACCCCCCCCCCCCCACACCCACACACTTGTCAGTGTCACTGGTTTGCGTCAAAGGCTGGGGCAGCATCTGATCGGTGAGATGGTGATTGCAGGCAGGCCCTGTCCAGCCGCCAGGAGCAGGGAAGACGGACATGGAGCCTGCTGGTTGATGGCTTTCAGCCAGGAGTTCCCTGGAACCACCCTGAGCCTCCCCCCAGCAGGTGGCTCCCCAGGGGACACTAGAAGACTCCCTGAGTGTTGGTGGGCCCCACCCACAGCAATTCTTGCTCAGGCAAAAGGAAGGAGTTATCCATTCACAGAACTGGACAGCCCAATGATCATTGGTTTCAGGAATGGCTGGATCCAGGGGCTCACACCCAGTTCCCAGGACCTGCCTCAGGACCCACTTCCTCTTCCTTTGTCCTTCTGTTCCCCATCCGCTGGGCTGGCCTCACCCTCACACACCTTGTTCCAGCGATGATAGCCAACCGGCTGCCCCGCTCCTGCCTCCCACCCTCCCAGGTTCAAGGACAGCAGGAAAAAAAGCCCTTTCTCTGTAGTCATCCCGAGTCCATTCTGATTGGCTTGATTGGAAGCACATGTCCACCTGTGAACCAATCACAGCCACTAGAGGAATGCAATGCTCTGATTGGCCAGTGCTGAGTCATGGGGTCTGTTGCACAGCTGGGAGGGAATGATGGCTGTGATTTGGAGAGGGTGCCCCCCCCCCCAGTCCAGTGGGGGGTGCCTTGGCCAGGAGAAGGGTGAGCGGAGTCTGGGTAGCAAAAGCAGCTGTCACCAGCATGGCCATTGGAGGACTTCCTGCCTGGCCGCTGGGCCCCTCGGAGTGACAGCCGGCCACGATTTGATGGGCAGCCCTGAGCTCCCAGAAGGGGACCTTGGCCTCGGTGACTGACAGTTGGCCGGCGTGGTGACAGGCGGTTGGCGGTCCTCCTCTTGACTCCTGGCCCCTCCTGATTGGCAGGCAGTGGGTGCCCCGGGGGGCAGCTGGCCGGGGCAGTGCTTGGCGGCTGACCAGGCCTCTCTGGCCGTCCCTCGTGGGACTGCCCTGAGGGAAGGGGGAGGAGGGAGGCCTGCTGGGGGCCGCCATTGTCTCTGCCTCTGCCCCTCTGGGCCACACAGCGTATAAAAGCCTTTTGTCCCCGAGTGGCAGCGGGAGCTCCCGTCCAGGGGAGCAGGAGGCCACTCGGGGTCAGCAGGGCCCTCTGGGAGCCAGGGACAGTGGCTCCGGAATGCAGGGGCTCGAGAAACATCCTGCTCACACACCGCCCGCCACTTGGCTTCCAACAAACGGCCCTGCAAGGCCTGCCATGGCAGGCACTGGAGGGGGGGTGGTGGCAGGGGACTTGGCAGACTGACACGGACTCCCCGAGATTCCAGCCCAGCAGGGAAGAGGGCCCCACTCACGGGATGACGTGTTAGGTGTGACATGTGTCAGATGGGGGGCAGGAGGGGGTGTCCCTCCAGAGAGACCCCAGCCCTTGGGAGGACCGGAGCGAAGGCCCAGCTCCAGGAGTGTTTCGGGCAACAGAGGAGGTCCCAGCGGCTGGAGCGTCAGTAAGGCCACATCGTGGGGGACATGGTGGGCCTGGCAAGGATCTGGAACCTTCCACCACCAGCAGTAACATGGAAATATCATTCCAGATCGAGACAGACAGACAGACTGATCTATGGGGGAGTGGGGGGGGGGAGGGAGGGAATCTGGGCGGAAACATGGAGGCAGCCCAGAGCAGGGGAAGCAGAGGTGGAGAGGCAGGCGATTTGAGGGACGGCTGCATGTGGGACCCTCGGTCTGGGATCGAGTTCGTGTACAAATGAGGGGTTCCTTGTGTGCACACCGCCCGCCTGATCACCCACACTCCTGGGCGCACCTGGTTTGTGGGGGCAGTTATTTGAGATGCGGAGCAGGATGGGCTGGGGCTATTCATTCTTTTTAAAAAATATATATTTTATTGATTTTTTTACAGAGAGGAAGGGAGAGGGATAGAAACATCGATGAGGGAGAGACATCGATCAGCCGCCTCCTGTCCGCCCCCCCACTGGGAATGTGCCTGCAACCAAGTACATGCCCTTGACCGGAATCGAACCTGGGACCCTTAAGCCTGCAGGCTGACACTCTATCCACTGAGCCAAACCGGTTTCGGCCATTCTTTTTTTAAAAAATGTGTTTTTGTTGATTTTAGAGAGAGGAAGGGAGAGGAAGAGAGAGAGACAAACATTGATTGGCTGTGCACCAAATGCCACACAACCAAGTGAGCCACACGGGCCAGGGCTGGGGCAGTTCAGTCTTTATTTTATTTTTTTAAAATATATTTTATTGATTTTTTACAGAGAGGAAGGAAGAGGAGTAGAGAATTAGAAACATCAGTGAGAGAGAGACATCAATCAGCTGCCTCTTGCACACCTCCTACTGGGGATGTGCCCGCAATCAAGATACATGCCCTTGACCGGAATCGAACCTGGGACCTTTCAGTCCGCAGGCCGACGCTCTATCCACTGAGCCACACCGGTTTCGGCAACGATTCATTCTCTACGCACCTCTGTGTCTTCCATGGTGGCTGGAACGTGTCCCTCTGACGGTTCTGAAAAGGGGTTTCATGAAGGAATGAAAAGTGCGGGCAACGACTGAGCGCTGGCTCTGGGTCCAAGCGCCCTGGCCTAGAATCCTTGTCCCTGGGAGACCCGAGGAGGCTGGCCCAGCCCAGCCCGTCTTCAGCCCTGACCTGGGGCTGTGGTGTGGACCTTGGGAGATGGCGCACGTCGAGTGCCTTGCACGGGGCCAGGGAGCTGTCCTCTCCTCTCCTCCCTCTCCCTCCCCCGCCTTCCTCCTCCACCCACACCCCTCCCTCCCCGTCCCGCTGCCCGTGTCCAGAAACAGGAGGCAAAGATGAGGAAGTCCGGGCTGGACGGCAGGCTCCCCCCCCCCCCCCCCGGGCTGGGGAAGGAGGCAGCCCCGGCTCAGGGTCGCTGGCCCAGCGTCCGGCTCCCGCCCGGGGCCAGGATGACAGATGGCCCGGGAGGAGAGGTCACTGTCTCGGGAGCAGTTGTGTGTTTGGCGGAGGCCGGCGGGTGGGGCGCCTTCCGAGCGCTCGCTCGGCCCCGGTCTGGGGCCCGGGGGCCGGGACCTCGCCAGCGGCCGGACTGTGCTCTGGTCACCGAGGATGGGGCGGCGCGGCCATAAATTACCGCCTGGCAGGGCCGCCCGCAGGCCCGGGGCCTCTTCAAGGCCGGCGTGGCCCCCGCCGCCCGGCGCGAGCGGGAGGTCTGGTGGCGGCCTGGAAGCCCGGTGGGGAGGCGGGGGAGAGCGAGAGGGGTCTGGGGGCCTGGGTTCAGAGCAAGGTTAGCCAAATAGTGGATAAATTAGGCGAGGGAAACAGACAGCTCCCCTCGCGGTGAACTTTTCACCCAGCGAACCTGCTCCTCGCCCACTCTCAGGTGGCGGCAGCGCCCGCCCGGCTGTCACCCCGGGGGGGTGTCACCTGCCTCTTCCCAGGCACCCTCACTGCCGCCCCAGGGGAGGGGCTGAGGCCGGGGGGGTGCAGGACAGGCTCTGGGTCACGGGGTCTTGGGGAGACACTGGGGATCTGACCTGGCCTGAAGTTCAGACTTTCTCCTTCGCTCCTTCCCTGCCAAGCCCTCTCCCTGGGACCCTGGCTGACCTGGCACCTGCCTTTGCCAGGACCTGGGGGGCGTCAGGCGGGGCCTCCCAGGGGGACCCCGAGTCCAACCCCACCCCAAACCCAGCCCCATGTCTCTGCTTGTTTCCAGCCTGAGCCCCCAGCTCTGCCTCCCAGGAGCCCTCTGGCCAGCGGAGCCTGCTCTGAGCCGGGCTGGGGACAGGAGGGGCCTCACTCAGGCTACCAGGTGGGCACCCAGGAGGGCGTGAGGGTTGGGCCAGTGCCAGGGAGGATCAGCGGGAAGGGGGGCGGCCGAGGAGTGAGAGGCAATTCCGAGACACCATCTCCCGCCATCTTCCCCCACCGTCCTGTTCCCAACCTGGGTGCAGGACGCGCTGGGAGACGCCCTATGGCTGAAACGAGCGCTGGGGGCGCCCGGCCAGGAGGGAAGGGCGGGCGGTCAAGTCGGGACACGCAGGCCACCCTGGGGACGGGCCCCGGGAGTCGCTGGTATCCGCTCCATCGCGGGCACGTCCAGACGGATGCCTGTTGCAGCCGGAGCGCTGGGCCCGGTGCCGGGGACGCAGGCTGTGAGCTCAGAGCAGTGAGCCAGCTGTGGGAGGGACGGCAGGGGAGACAGACGTGGACAGACAGACAGACAGACAGGTATCCAGACCCAGCACAGGCAAACGCCAGCCAGGACAGGGTGGTCGGGGAAGGCCGGCAGAGGAGGGGACAACCTCGTCCAGGAGTGGTGGGAGAGGGGAGCAGGTGGAGAGTCGGGTGGGCCTGAAGCCCGGGTGACAGGCAGTGTCAGAGGCCAGGCCAAGGTCACAGCCTCCCATGGGGCCTTGGCCCTCCTGGTGGAAGGTCTCATTGCCGGCTCCAGGCACCCCGCCTCCCTGACAGGGCCCCCGACTGGTCCTACCCACCCCGGGGGCCGGGAGTGGATGAGCCCTGTCCTCGGATGGAGCCTGGGCTCTGTCGCTTGTCTCGTGCGTGAGCCGGGCCCCTGACTTCAGCCTTGGAGCCTCGGTCTAGGTTTCTGTGAAATGGGGACTCAGGCGGGCCTTCCCCAGGCCGGAGGGGGAGGGGAAGAACGCAGCGGCCTGGGGAGACAAAAGCAGGGTTACATGGTGGTTATGGGACCCCGGGAAGATTGGGATCAGGCTCTCATTGTGGGAGGCGGAGGAGACACGGAGCTCCAGGCCTGGCCGGGAAGCTGAGCGGGTGGCCGCTGCTCGGGCCACAGACATGGGGACCCAGCGGCCGAGATGTCTCCCGCCGGCTCACCTCCAAGGCCGCGTCTCCGTGGAGAAGCTGCGGGCCCTTCCCTGGACCTAGAGCCGCCTTTCCCACAAACAAATGTCACTCATTTCCGGCCCAATAATGTCGAGAACCTGTTCCCCTGGAGCTGTGATCGTATGAAGAGAGGTCACCATGTCTTCCTTCTGCGGATCAGGAGCCTGGAAGCCGGTGGCCAGGGACCTCTGAGCATGGACCCCGGGGGCCTCGCCCTGTCTCCCTGGTCCGGGGCCTCGGAGGCGGGACCTGGCCCTGGTGGAGGAAGGAGGGAGTTTGGTGCTCCCACAATGAGCTCTGATCCCAGAGTCTCCCCGGGGTTCCATAACCACCATGTAACCCTGCTTTTGTCTTCACCCCTGAGATGAGCTGTTTCCTGATGGGAAAAGACGGTAGGCTCGTTATTGTTATTATTATTAATTGATTTCAGAGAGGAAGGCAGAGGAAGGAGATAGAAACATCAGTGATGAGAGAGAGTCACAGATCGGCCGCCTCCTGCACACCCCACATTGGGGATCAAGCCACAACCTGGGCCTGTGCCCTGACCGGGAATCAAATCGCGACCTCCTAGGTCATACATAGGTCGATGCTCAACCCCTGAGCCACGCCAGCCAGGCTGGGCTTATTATTTTGTAAAAGTTAAAATAACGGCAAAACACACTGTGGTCTCAGGAGCCCTCTGCCTGTGTGAGGGCTGCCACCTGACCACCGCGGACAGCTGGACCCGTCCCTCGGCTGAATGAGGGAGGGAGGGAGGGAGGGAATGAATGAATGAATGAATGAGTGGGTACACTACAGGAACCTTTAACGACAGCTGACCGTTCTAAGAAGAGGTCATCGAGATCCTTAGCATCCTGCCCCCCGAAGAAGCAGGGTCTCCGCGAGGCCGCGCCTGGCCCAGCAGGGTTTCCCGGGGGCGCGGCGACCTTCCAGCTTCCTGTCTTTCCCACAGCTCCCAGCCAGGGGCTTCCCAGAGCAGATGGGCCGTCCCTGGGCTCCTTGTTGGAAAGTATGTATTTAATATTAATAAAAAGACGGTGTCGTGACAAGAAAGAAAAAAAAAACGAAGAAGAAGGAAACAAGGCACAAGGACATCCCCGCCTGCAGATGGTCCTGGGACCCAGCTCAGCACAAATTTGCCCACAGCTGCGGTTTTTTCACCGCTGTGTACAGTGCGGAGTCTCACTGAACTGGAATAGCTGTCCCCGTGTTTCCACGTGACCTTTCCGATTCTCCCGGTGAAGCCATCTCAACGGCTTTCCCGTGCGGATGTCTGGGTGGTACCCAGAGTTTTTGTTTTTTCCTGCCGTTGACAACGGGGCGACTGCACATGTTGGAGCAGCTGCGGCGTCTGCGTCCTGCGAACCTTCTGCTTGGGGTGAATTCTAATGGAGGCTCCGAGGGCCCAGGAACGTAAGGGGTGCTCTGGCGTTTCGGGGCCTCGTCCCATTTCTTCTCCAAAGGCGCCGCCCCCACCGTGCCCCCAGCCGTCGAGGGAGGGTCAGCCCTCCTCTGCCCTCCTGCCGGCGCGGCTGGGGCCTCACCAACGCCATTTTTGCTCATGTCGTTAGTATAGAAGCCTCTGGTGCAGCTCTTCTTGGATGGTTAGGGAGGATAAACCTGTCGCCAGCTCTCACCCCACCTCCCACCCCCCATGGAGGTTCCGTGAAGGTGGGCTCGCCCAGTTCATAACTCTATACCTCCAGCCGGTCAGATGTAAAGGGGTACCACCACCTCCTGCCCATCACTGTGACCACGTTTTCTGGCTTAGCCGTCACTGTCCTCTTATTTGCGTGTTTATGGGCGTGTGGGCCCGGGCGGCACTCTCAGAGGACACACCGGTGTACATGCAGGAAAAGGTATCTTTCCCGAGGACTTACCATCTGTTTTCCTGTTTCCCGCACTCCTCGCACTGCCCTCAGTGCGTCTTGGGAAAAAAGTACCGTATTTTCTGGCGTATCAGACGACTTTTTAACCCAGAATAATCTTCTCAAAAGTCGGGGATCGTCTTATATGCCGGGTGTTGTCTTATAGGGCGGGTATATCCCAAACTCTATATTTTAACTGGAAAAGTTGGGGGTCGTCTTATATGCCCAGTCGCCTTATGCCGGAAAATACGGTAGCTTGAATATACAGCAATAATTCCATTACCTGCAGAACCCAGACCAACTCAGCAGAAAATTAGTTTTATTCCAGACACGTTGGCAGGGTTGTGAACTTGAACTACTGTCGGCCTTTCACACACTCTGGTTGTGAGAGGATTGGCTGCCGAAGAAACGTTCTCGGCGGGAGACTGACGCAGACGGCGGTGTGAGAGTCTTCTGGGAACAAGTGAGAGGAGCACAGCATCTCTGAGGGAATCCAGAAAACACAAGGAGCCGGTCACAGCCCCCACCTTCCCATGTCCGGGCTGAACTTTCTCGCTGGACCCGAGATGTCAATCTCTCGCAGGGCACACCCAGTGAATGCCTACAGCTGCACACCGGACCCTTTGTATGGAAGCGAGCTTTTCCTGTTTTTGCTCACATATATCGACTCGTGATGCTTTTCTTGTTTATTTAAAATGCTCTTTATATGTTGTAGCCATTCTCCCGTTATCTCCTGCTTCCTGACCTTTCAGAATATTGGGAAGTTTGTGGGTTGGGATGTGTGCTCCTCCCCAGGGCTTACACTGGGCTACACTGGGGCCGCCCCACCCCATACCATGTCCCAGGGGAGTGGGTGGAAGTGGAGTCTGGAGGCTTCCCGGTGGAGCAATTTAGTTGATCTTGTCTGAGGCTCAGTCAGCTTTCCCGACGCCAGGGCTCCCGGGGTGGCTCGCTGAAGCGAGGATAACGGTGCTTCTGAAACAAGGACTCAGCATCCCTGCCTCGGAGGGGCTCTTGCCTCAAACTACCGTATTTTCCGGCGTATAAGACGACTGGGCGTATAAAACGACCCCCAACTTTTCCCGTTAACATACAGAGTTTGGGATATACTCGCCCTGTAAGACATCACCCCATGTATAAGACGACCCCCGACTTTTGAGAGGATTTTCCTGGGTTAAAAAGTCGTCTTATACGCCAGAAAATATGGTAGATCAGCTTTCTCCATACTGTGGTGGTGGTTCTTGCTTTCTTTTCTCTTTTGTGGCCAATCAGGCATCACATATCCGAGGGGAGCCTTCTCTGTGTGAGACGCTGAGTCTGGGGAGATAGCGGTGAACAAAGCAGACATGTCCCCGACCCATGGAGTCCGCAGTTCATTGGGAGACGCACACTGGCCAACGGCACTCGTCAGCGAGTCCAGACTGAGCATCTCCTGGGTGCCAGGCTGTGTGCTGGGGGCTGGGGACGGGGTGGGCAGCGAGGATCCTGACCGAAGCCGCCTGGCTCCTGCGGGGCCCCGGGCAGAGGCACCTCTTGGGCCTCAGTTTCTCCACGTGCAAGTGGATTCACGTCCCCTGCGGGGCAGCGGGGCTGGGGGGCCCACGGCTTGGCCCCCGTGACGGTTCCCGGCTGACATTGGGGGAAGGGACTTTGCCACCGCTGGCTGCTCTCAGCGAGTCATTCCACTCGAACCCGCGTGCAGGGGAGGTGGTTGTAGACGACCAGGTAAACGGAGGCCTCGCCTGGAGGACCCCGCGTTTAGCTGGGAGCTCAGCCAGCAGGTCCCATTTCATCCTGGGGCTGGAGAGGCCAGCGGTGCCAGCCTCTGACGGAGGAGGCTCAGGCCCAGAGAGGCTGTCAGACTGGCTGGAGGCGGCACAGCCTGCAGAAGGCCCAGCACCATCAGGAGGTGGGGGGGCGGGTGCTGGGAGCCGGGCCCGGGCCTGGCCCAGCGGCTGGGGCCCAGAGGAAGCGTTTCCCACACCCGCTCGGCCTGCCACCCCCGCGCCCCCCCACCCCGGCCCCGCCGCGGTTTCCCGGCCTCTGGGGCTCCGTCCAGAGGGCCCGGGGCCCCTGCGAGGAGCTGGCTGCTTGTCATTCCTCGCCAGCCCCGGAGGAGCCGCGGCCAGCGGCCCGCCCGCCCGGCGCTTTGTTGCGGCTGACAGGACGGGCAGCCACCACACACGTCAGCTGCCAGCTCGCTGCGGTCACTCAATCCATCACCGAGGGCGGGGCCCGGCCCGCCGGCCGCCCGCCGTGTTGTTCTAGTCCGCCCGGAGCTGTGAGATAAACGGGGCATGAACCGGGCCCCTGGCGGGGGGTCAGCCCCTCTGCCCTCATTAAAGTGCCAATCAAGAAGAGGAATGGAGACGAGCAGCCGAGCGCGGCCTCCCAGCCACCGGGGGACGGCCTCCAGGCCTCTCCCTCCACCCGGAGCGCCTGGCCGATTCCGGCCGAGCGCCTGCTGGCAGCCGTGCCCTTGGTTTGCCTGCAGCTCAGGGTGGGGGCGGGGGATCCAGGCAGCGAAGGCCACTCGCTCCAGCTGCTGTTCCATTACCTGCTGCCGGGTAACAAGTCACCCCAAAATGTCGTGGCTCAAAACAACAACCGGTTTGTTACCTCTTGAATCTGAGTTTGGCCGCAGCGCAGCCGGAGCTGTTCAGGCAGGGCGAGGGCTCTTTAAATCAGGAGTCAGGCGCCTGACGTTAGCTTCAGGGGCCCTTATATTCAGGGAAGGCCTTATGTTTGGGGGAGGCCTTAACAGGCTGCCCTGTTTCCCCAAAGTAAGACATCCCCCGAAAATAAGACCTACTTCCAGTTTTGCCTCTCGCTATAATACAAAGCATCCCTCCAAAAATAAGACCTCCCTGATAATAAGGCCTCCCTCAAATATAAGGCCCCTGAAGCTACCGCCAGGCGTCTGACTCCTGATTTAAAGAGACCTCGCCCTGCCTGAACAGCTCCAGCTGCGCTGCGGCCAATCAGTGAGCTGGTTGGTGATAACAACGACTACCGTACCGTCTATACAGGTGATAAGTTTCCTTTTTTTTTTTTTAACAATAAACGTGTACCGTATGCTTCTTCGTGGAAAAATAAGACCTCCCCTGAAAATAAGACCTAGCGCATCTTTGGGAGCAAAAATTAATAGAAGACCCGGTCCTATTTTCGGGGAAACAGGGTACATGCGTCTTCAGCTCTGTGTGACGTTGGCTAGGGTCCCAGAGGCCAGAGAGCTTCCGGACGGCTCATGCACGTGACCGGTACCTCTGAGGGGAGGCTGGTCTCACTGCCGGGCCCCTGGCTCCCACAGGAGGCAAGAGTGGAAGCAACGAGGCTGTTCAGGGACGACTGCACCCATCCGGGAGAGCCCGCCAGAGTGCTCCGGTGGTGGAGTGTCGTCCTGTGCACCGAAAGGTTGCAGGTTCGATTCCCCTTCAGGGCACATACCTGGGTTGTGGATTCAATCCCTGGTCGGGATGCCTACGGAAGGCAACTGATTGTTATTTCTCTCTCACATCAATGTTTCCCTCTCTCTTTCTTCCTCTCGCTAAGCTTGTCCTTGGGCAAGTATGAAAAAAAAGAATTATTAAAAAATCCAGGAGATGCCGAGACCGGTTTGGCTCAGTAGATAGAGCGTCAGCCTGCGGACTGAAAGGTCCCAGGTTTGATTCCGGTCAAGGGCATGTATCCTGGTTGCGGGCACATCTCCAGTGTGGGGCGTGCAGGAGGCGGCTGATCAATGTCTCTCTCATCAATGTTTCTGACTTTCTATCCCTCTCCCTTCTTCTCTGTAAAAAAAATTAATAAAATATATTTTTAAAAAAATCCAGGAGAGAGATGATGGTGATAGATTTGTAAGATCCGGTGGTGGATTGGATGTGGGGTGTGAGTAGAGAGGTTTCAAGGAAGCCTGCACAATTGTAGGCCCGAAGACCCGGAAGGCGGGAGTTATTTGTTAAGAGGGGTCAGAGCGAGGGAGAGACGGCGTGTGAAGGAAACAGATCACGAGTCCTGTTCTCGACAGGCTGCGTTCGGGGTGCTGCTCAGACCCCCCAGCGGAAACATTGAAAGGGACACTGGAGCCCCGAGCCTGGGTTCAGGGCACAGGTCCGGGCTGCAGAGAGAAAGAAGGCTGGGAAGGTGGATGTGTCCGCGTTATCTAACGCCTCGGGGCTGGAGGAGATAGATAACCTGGAAGAGAGTGCACGGAGAAAGGAAAAGATCTGATAGCGAGTCCCGGCTTCTTCCAGGATTCGGAGGCCGAGAGGCGGACGAAGACCCGACAGCGGAGGCTCAAGAGGCAGCAGCCGGGGCATCGGGGAGAAAACCGGCAGCCAAGTGGGAGGAGATGTGCTGATCGACAGAAGAAGAGCTGATCGACACGGGGAAGGCCGCTGGTCACTCAGGTCAGACAAGGCCTATCGCGAAGAGCGGAGTGGCCAGGGCAGAGGTCAGTGATGACCTTGAGTAGAAAGAAGAGTTTGAGGACAGAAGCTTCACTGGAAAGGGCTTGGGGTGGGGGTGGGGGAATAAATAAAAAAGGAGACATTTCTGGTTCTCCTCAAGGCAGAGTAGCTGGCATTCTAACAACCTGCCTGTCATACATGACACCGGACAAAATACACGCGACAGTCATTATCACTGACCCACAGGCAACGCCAGGCTACGGTCTTCGAGAGAAGGAGGCACGGAGGCTGAGCTGACATTCAACCTGACTTTCTGCCGAGGGCCCCGGGGAAATGGTCGAGGCAGAGAGCTCAGTCCCACTTGGTGGAGAAGAGAGGGTCCAGGGTCAGGGACTGCCCAGACCGCCGGCGATTGGGAGGCCGAGCCCCCGAGAAGAGGGCTTGTCCAGTCTCCTCCAACAACACGAAAGATGCACAGGTTTTCGCACAGTCACCGGTTCACAGGACAGGACGTGGCTCCTCAAACATCATTTCTCCTGAGAGCGAGAAGCACACACGAAAACCGCACCAGAGACTCCTTCCCCCCAGATGGCAGACGTCCGAACATGTGCCGACCCATGACATCGGTGAGGGTGTGGGGAAGTGCACTCTCATCCATTTCAACTCAAACATTCATACATTCTCTTATGTATTTATTTTTATTTTTTCTCAACTCATACATTGATATGGACTCTATGGGAGTAATTTGGCAACACTTATAAAAATTACCGAAGTGCAAAGAACCCAGAAATGCCTCTTCTA
>PVJN01022481.1:0-33368 GCA_004026805.1 Lasiurus borealis | reverse complement strand
ATATTGCTCCCTGGGATTCTGAAACCAGAGCTCAAGGAAAGGAAAGCCAAACCACTGAATTCAATATTTGCAGCCTATTTCAGGACATGAAAATATTTTGGTTCTCTCATGCAAATAATTTCCCCAAAATACCTTTGTCCAAAACAGCTTTTTGTAGACTGAGACTAATATCAGATTTTACATGGTTTAGTAGGTGGGAACATGAGTTATCAGAATTTACTCAATATCAAGGAATAGTTGGTTCCTAATTTTCATTTATGATAATATTGAATTTGTAATTTCTCATTGGGATTTATGTATTAATGGATGCTCCTAAAGTCATGCTCTCAGAAATTATTTTACATGGTTGACTCTATATGTAAAATGTCTACATGGTAGTAAAACATCCAGTTCACTATTTGGAAATAAATAAAAACAACCTATCCTGCCGAAACCGGTTTGGCTCAGTGGATAGAGCATCAATGTGAGGACTGAAAGGTCCCAGGTTTGATTCTGGTCAAGGGCATGTACCTTGGTTGTGGGCACATCCTAAATACCCCTACTTAGTACAAGAGGCAGCTGATCGATGTCTCTCTCTCATCGATGTTTCTATCTCTCTATCCCTCTCTCTTCCTCTCTGTAAAAAATCAAAATATATATATTAAAAACCTATCCTACTTGATGCCAGGCTCATACACTTTAGTTATATTATTCTCTTCTAAAATCCTCAGCCATTCTCCAATGCCAACAGAAGGAAATTCAGTTCTTTACCCAGGCTCCAGTCTACCTCACTATATGCCTTTCCACATAAAACCTTTAAAGTCATGTTGATTCTACTGTGTAAAATGCCTCATAGTGTGAACCTGACTTAAATCTTTGCCTCAAACCCAGCTTCATGGAATCCAATATATATAAACAATAATTATTGGCTCATTTGATTGAATGCTACACAATGTCCCTGCCCTTGTAGCTTATACTATAGGGTTATTGGTGTTAAGGTCACCACTGCCCCTGGAAATTCAGATCAACATACAAATATTCATGTTAAAATATGTAAAGTTATTTTGATATTCTTCATGAACTATTTTTTGCATATTTTATATAAATTATGTATTTGTTATATTAATTATGCATATAAATTAGTTCTAGTATATGGCATGCAGATATATTGAAACATTGCAAATATGTAAATGCTTCTTAGAAAAATATGAATATAAAATAGGGCCTTACTAAGTGCCAGATAATATATACTCACTGATAAATTTCTTATGTGACAAGAAATCTTCAAAACTTTCTATTAAATATCCATAAATAACTATCAAGTAAAATATTACCAACCTTATAACAATAAGACCCTCTAGAGTTCAGAATTGTTATCTACTAATTGCTTCATTCTATTTTGTATGTGTTTCATGTTTATATTGCTTGAAATTAATATGGACTTAAGAAAGAGTAGTTGAGTGAATGATTTAAATAGTAGATATTTGGTATCTATGAGTAGAGTATGCAACCCAAGAGAAAATTAACTTGTTTTAAAAAAAAACTTAGAATAATCAAGTAGAACATAATGGAATGTATTTCTTAAAGGCATATCCTTTCATTTCAGGAAAAAAAGGAAGGGAGAGGAAAAGAAAAAAACTTAATAAAGAAGAAAATAAGGATGCAGTACCTGATAACAAAGGTCTGGAACCCAGCAGAGAAACCCCCGAACAACGAGAAAGTAAACAGCAGCAGAAGAAGCGAAAGGTCCAAGATAAACAACAGAAATCGGTATCCGTGAGCACTGTGCATTAGAGGGTCCCATGAGATTGTTGTAGACTCGTGATGCTGCTATCTCAACCAGATGCCCAGGACAGGTGCTCTAGCCATTAGGATCACAAATGGACAATGTGGAAGTTACTGCTCGGTCCAAACAACATTCCAAAAAGTTGTTTTATCTTCATACAAGCATAACTAACAAGGGAGCCCGAAGTTCAAAGAAGGGATGCTTTCCAATGGTTCTATCACATGCTTCTGTGCATTTTTTCAGAGACAAGAATGTTTGTACATAATTATCAATAGGCTATACGTTCTAACAACCTAATGAAGACATCTGGAGAAGCAACATCTTTTCCCTATTAAAAAAAAAAAGAAGTATTTTTTTCAAGGTATTATTTTAAGAAGCAAAAGAGAGTTCTGCAAATTCAAAGATACAGTATCCCTTCAAAATAAATAAGAGATCGGGAGAGAGACACCTCTTTCAAAGGACAGTAGTGTTTGTCCAGGAGATCTGGAGAGTGCTCCAAGGCTAGGGCCTGGCATTTGGAATTCTAAGAACTGTCACTACGGAAACAACTGTTTTAAGATCAGATCTATTGCCCGCGTCCTGTCCTGCAAGAAGCATGAGAGTGCACCTAGAGTTAAAGATACTGCCTGGGACTGGAGAAGAGCAAAATGTGGAAGAGACCATCGGGGTGGAGATGACTTTCGTGCTTTCCGAAACTGTGAAGGGTTGTGATTCCCCGAACAGGCCTCCAGTCTATGTCAGCACTGTGTGGTTCAGCCTCTGCTACCCCTTGGGTTATATAAGTCTGTAAACATGTACCTGTAACTTACTTCCAAAAGCAAAACCATACTTATTAGAAGATTCTGACTCATAGAACACAAAAAACTAGAGCAAGGAGAATATAACATGTTTGCAAAAGTTATGTGTTTTCTTTCTCAATGAGGGAGAAGCAAGTTTATTACCTGCTTAAATGGTCCACCTGAACTAAAGAGGATACTACTTTCTAACAAGGTGTATCTAGTAGGGGGGAAAGCCACCACAATAAATATATTTGTTGATAGTTTTTAAAGTTTGGTTCATTTTGTTTTATTGGAGAGTTCGTTCTCTCACAGTCTCATGGATTAGGAAAGATAATTCTATATCCTATGTAAGTCAGAACATATTACATTAACATTGCTTTTTTTTTTAATCCATCTTTGGACAGGAGCCAATGGAGATTTATTTATAGCATTTTTGGATATATTTATTCAATGTATTTTCTTATTTTAATCAACAAACACTTGGTTATAGATGTAAAGTCCTTCCTAAATTATCGCACTGCTTTATTGCTTAGAAATTAGCATCTTTTCTTGCATGTTGATTTTTCCCGCATCGTGAACATCTGACCTTTTCTCCTCCATATTTCCTCAGTCTGTGGACTTCTTTGAGGGACTGAAGTCACCTTAGCTGAAGGCCTCACAGAGGACACAGCCAGCCTAGGGCAGGAAGAGGCACCTCAGTGTGCAGCCCAGACTCTCATGACCCGCCTTATCCTTCCTGTTGTAAGGGAAGGAGGCGCAGCTGCTCTGTCCACCATGCTTCCTAGCCCCCCAGAGATCACTGCTTTCTGAAGCATTTGCAGTGACCTGGGCTTCTGGCTGCCTCTCGCTGGTCATTCTTTCCCCACCAACTGCACTGTCATGTGGACTGATTGGCTCACTTTCATGTCCACTTCTCTTTTGCTCTTCCAAAACACAAACAATTTGAATGATGTATTCCTGTTTCTTACTCTGGTGATTTTTTTTTTTTGTCCCCTGGATAAAAGTGTTTCCACTAAGTAGATCTAGTCCCAATGCATAAATATAATTTTCTCTTCAACTACAACTTATGTTTCCAAGGATAATCAAAGTATATTCCCATGTTCTAGAATTTTTCTTTGGTTTCGAACACCATCTTTGTCCTCGGTCTTATCTAGTCAAGCGTAAGTGGCCAAATTATTTTTGCGTACCTTTTTAAGTGTGTCCTTGTCTTCATTGTTTCAATAAGCAATTACTGGGAACATTCATGCCTGCATTTGCAGTGCTGGAGAGGGGTTAAATAAGCCAGGACACAAAAACGTGGCACATGACTATCATGTCTTCTCATGTGTTTTGACAAGACTTTTACCCTGTGGTCTTCTAGACAATGGCACACCATCTTCGTCCTTGATGCAGTACTTATATAAGTAGAAGTATTACAAAGGAAAGTGAACTAAAACTAACATTAATACTTATACATTGGGTGAAATATAACTGCAGACAAAAGTAGCATCAATTTTAACTGCAATTTTCAATTTCATCTCTAATAGATCTTTAGGCAAATGGAATCTTTATGACCTTTCTACGAGCAGCCTACTCAACTTTGAGCAAAAAACTTGTGACCAACTTCTGGTCACAAAGCATTAACTTTCTGCTCTGATTCTGTCTCTAACATCTGGTAAGCTGTTAATGGTAACAGATGGCTGGTAAGTTCTTGGCACAAAGAGAGCTGAGAGAGTAAAGCAACATAAATCTGTCTATGTCTGATCCACACTCTTGCTCTGATCTCCAAACTCTGCTTTATAACTAAAAGGAGGTCTCTGTTCTATCAGCAGATTTAGGTTCCAGTCCCAGGCACTGACCACTGGCAAATCACTTAACTGCTTGTGGTCCCCACTTCTTAAGCACATTATGGAAGTGGTGGGCTGGAGATGATCTCTCTGGTCCCGGTTAGGGGAGGATGTGACACTGCTGTTAGTTCAAGGTGATAATCCTAATTAGTCCTTATCAACAGTAGTGTCCTTTGGGTTTCCCAACTTGCTTTTCCCAGAGGTGGAAATGTGTAGAATCTCAAAGTACACAGATTAAACTCCACTACACTGATGTTAAATTAAACCTTATTTACACTAGTGCTTTTTAAATATGGCCATGAATAACATTGAGAAGAAAAGAAGAAATACATAAATATGGCTTATGCCAGGAATAGAGGAGGATTCTCACAAAGGGAGATAAAAAAGAAGGTAGGAAAGTCACCATAGCTATAATTAGGTAGCTCGTGTTAACATCTTGCTTCCATTATTTGACTGGTTACATCTTATGTGACTTTAGGACAGTTGGGTGCTCTCTCAGAGCTTTTATTCTCCATTTCAAAAAAGAAATGAAAATGCCAATCTTACAAGGTTATTATGAGAATTAAAAGGTTGCCGAAACCGGTTTGGCTCAGTGGATAGAGCGTCGGCCTGCAGACTGAAAGGCCGCAGGTTCGATTCCGGTCAAGGGCATGTATCTTGGTTGCGGGCACATCCCCAGTAGGGGGTGTGCAGGAAGCCGCTGATCGATGTCTCTCTCTCATCGATGTTTCTATCTATCTCTCTTCCTCTCTGTAAAAAATCAATAAAATATATTTTTTTTAAAAAAGGTTAATCACTATAATAATAACTATTCAATATATCAATGGAAAGTAATAACTATTTCTACAAGTAACACATAGGTATTAATTTTATTTCTTGATTAGAAATATGTGTTAATATCCATGTAAGTGTACACATGTAATAATTTCAAGGATCCCATGGATATACTTTAATAGCAGAAGAACCCAGTAGACTCTTTCTCAATTATAACACAAATAGAGTAACCTAGAAGCCAATATAAATGCATCTTCCTCTGAAATAATAAGTTTAAATAAAGTTATTGGTTAAATCAAATTATATTTGTCCCATTCCAAGAAATGTTACTTTATCTCACTTAGTATGTATTACTGTTTGTATTATATTTCTAGATTTATTAGAAAAAGTAACAAAAATTGCCTATATCTCTTTTCTACTAGCCACTTACCATTCATTGACTTAGTTATATTATGTAATTATCACAGAAGCCCACTGAGAGAGTTATTGACATTCACGTTTTTAAAATGAGGAAAATGGCTGAAACCGGTATGGCTCGGTGGATAGAGCGTCGGCCTGTGGACTGAAAGGTCCCAGGTTCTATTCCGGTCAAGGGCACGTACCTTGGTTGCGGGCACATCCCCAGTCTGGGTGTACAGAAGGCAGCTGATCTATGTTTCTAACTTTATATCCCTCTCCCTTCCTCTTGTAAAAAATCAAAATATATTTTTTAAAAATAATAAATAAAATGAGGAAAATAAGGCACATAAAAATATCCAAAGTCACACAGCCAGCATTCAGTGAGCATGAAAGTCACTCCCAGCTCTTCATGACTCCAAAGCCCACACCCCTTCCCTATGTCGTATTCTTTAAAGCTATATTTATAATTAGTTCCAAGAATGTCCATGACACACATTATGGAAGTATTTTCCCATGGTCTGAATCAGACTTCATGAAGGTGAAGACGGTGAAGTCAAATCACAGAGCTAATACCTCTGAATCTGAACCTACAGGTGACTCGTGTGTGTGTGTGTGTGTGTGTGTGTGTGTGTGTGTGTGTGTGGTGTGGTGTGCACGTTCACGCAGGGCCTGTGGGCTGGCTAGTGGGCCAGTGAATGGGATGGGAGAAAGCAAGTGTGCTTGGAAGGAAAAGGAGAAATGAGAATTATATGCTATCAGAAAAAAAGCCCAAAATCAGACAGAAAGGGACAACAGGTATGGCTCCTGGGAAGAGTACCGTATTACTCTTACCCTTTATATCTGTGGACTGACTCTCAGTTCAGTTCTCTTCCAGTGTGAGCAGGATATTTTCCAGCATTATCATCTTTTCCCTGAGTCTCTGTTCAGAACTGTATTGCTGCAGGAAGAAACACCAACAAGTCTTTTCTATCAGAACTGCCAAAACACTTCGTTCAAACGTGCCTCACTTTCTCCCAGCTACTTCAAATATTCAACATCAGTATTTTAATCATCACATACCTTTTCTTGCCCATTCTGCCTCTCAGGTAATTCAAGGAGTAATATAACCATCATCTAAACAGGTAAATAAAAAAGGAAAGAAAAGGAAAGAAGACATGCAAAAAGAAAATAACCACTTTTTATTCTATTCATAAAAATATAGTTGTAAAGAGAATCTCTACTGGTAGGAATATTCCATTAGCTGAAAATTGGCAAAACTGTAATTTCAAAATACAGAATTACATGACCATAGAACAATTTGTTAAAAAAAAAAAAAGCTGGAAAAAATATCTTACACTTCCATATCTATAGGTGTGTGAAATGGAAAATGTTGTTCAGAGTTATGTTTAGATAGTACAAGATACTAAATCATCTACCAAATATTAAGTATTACCTTTAAAAACAGAGAATTAGAAAATGCACATTAGAAATACTTTTAAACAAAGCTGAGTAATAATTTTAATTATCATTGTTTTCTGGCTAATTAAGTTCTCACTGGTGTATTATTGAATTACCCCTATAGAATTTTCTCTTTTTTTAAATAGATTTTATCGATTTTTTACAGAAAGGAAGGGAGAGGGATAGAGAGTTAGAAACATCGATGAGAGAGAGACATCCATCAGCCGCCTCCTGGGGATGTGCCCGCAACCAAGGTACATGCCCTTGACCAGAATTGAACCTGGGACCCTTCAGTCTGCAGGCTGACGCTCTATATCCAGTGAGTCAAATTGGTTTCGGCTCTATAGAATGTTCATCACAAACAGATTTGAAGCAAGAGTCATATCATTTCAACCAATTAAATAATTAATTAAAAATTTACAGTCATCCACGTTTATAATAAAATCTGAAATGACATGATACATTTATAAGTGCTTCGGATAATAAACATAAGCTACTCTTGTTGCTAGCCATTTACTAACTACAGCAACAGATTTCCTTTCCTTTTGCCGTTGCTCACATGTTGACTCACTGGAGACTTGATTCTCAGAGGAAATTATCCATGTCCTTTCCTGGAAGGAGTTAACAGAGACACTAATTTGAGAATGTAGCACGCAGCCATTCCCATCAGCCTGTTTTTCTGTAGCTGCCGCCATTGGAACTAAGTCCATGGTGGAGCAGGAAGTACCACTTCACTTGATAAACTCTGTGGTGCCCAAAGACAGTAACATAAGCTACCTCTACATAGAGATGCTCTACACAGATATTTTTTAGTCAGTGAATGTAACAAACATGCTCTCTCTCCCCAGATCGTGCACACTCCTGCTAGGTCCTGACTTCCCAAGAGGTAGTTCTGCAATAGCTCAGCCAACTCCAAATTTAAAAAACAAATAAAAGGAAGAAAAAAATTTATGATCCCTAACAGGATTGCGATATCTTACTTTCATCTTTACAGCTAGTCGGTGACAGCCATGGCCATGAACTGCCTGTCCTCTACAATGCTATACAAAAAAAAAGAAAAAAATAATTTAGTAAGTGCCTCTACTTTTAATGTAAAACTAAGGAAAAATGCTATTTACTCTTAAAGTAGTAGGGTAATAAGACAAAAGGAAACTAGAAAAAGAAAAACACTTGGTATTTAACATCGAAGGGATTTTCCTCCCTGCGGTAATTATTTACAAGAAGGTCCCATTTATCACTCAGTTTGCCCTTACTGACTTTTTCCCCATAGTAAAAAATGGTTATGACTCACTTTAGGAACTCACATTAAATACTACACGATTTTCCTTTATCCAAACCAGCAGTGAGGATAATTTACAATTCCAAAAAGACATAGACAAACAGAGTCAGTTTAGGAAAGTGCGTCATTTTCATGCAAATGAATTCTAGTTTTCTTGATTGCCATTCTAGTCTCCTTTTAAACGTTGGGAGTTTTTAGGAGGAGAGGAGGGGGAGTAAGAATTATAGAATTAAACCAAAATTTCCACTTGTTGACTGTAGAGTACTTTAAGCAGGGCTTGATATGCAACATGTGAAAGGGAAGAGAATATAGCTTAATTTGTATTTCCGTATGAGCCAATCAAATTCAAAATGTTATTTATTTATAGAAAATAAGATATCATTTGAATATGTGCTTTTAGGTCTCCAGATTTCCCAGATTTATTATGAAAATTATCCCTTCCATAATCATCAAATCAGATTGTTTGGGCATAGACATTCCTATATGCCTAAGCAATTTGAAATTCAGGACCAAAAGTCAGTTTCCTTGCCTCCACTCTTCTATCCCCGAACAACAACAAATAGTCAATTACATAATGAGTGAATACAGACTAAATTGACAAGTAAAGAATAATTAAAATCAATAAACTTGAAGGTAAATTCCAATAGAAAATCATCACTTGTTTCGGGTTTGATGTAGTCCCTTTGGAAAATGACTATGAAACCAATCAATAGAAGAACTTGCTATCTAGTTGAGTCCATTTGGAGCTCTTAGAATAAAATACCAGAGACTGAGTAGCTTATAGATGACACACTGGAAGCTGGAAGATTAAGATCAAATACTGGTACATTTGGTGCCTAGTGAGGGCTTACTTTCTCTTTTTTTTTTTTTTGGTTTTATTTAATTTTTTAATTTTTTATTGTTTAAAGTATTAGATATATTAGTACATATACCTCCCTCTTTTTTTCTCCCATTGACTTTCTCCCAACCTCCCCAACCCCTGTTACATGCACTCATCCCACTCCTCTCCCACACCCATAGTCTTGTGTCCATTTGTTGTGCTTATATGCATGCATGCAAGTCCTTTGGTTGATCTATTTCCCTCCCTCCCTAACACTCCCCAGTCATACCCCTTTAATTTGGCAGTCTGTTCGGTGCTTTACTACCTCTGTATCTAACTTTTTGTTCATCAGTTTATAATGTTATTTATTCTCCACAAATGAGTGAGATCATGTGGTATTTTTCTTTCATTGCCTGGCTTATTTCACTTAACATAATGCTCTCCAGGTCCACCAATGCTGCTGCAAATGGTAAGAATTCTTTCTTTTTTATAGCAGCATAGAATTCCATTGTGTGGATGTACCATCATTTTCTAATCCGCTGATGGACATTTAAGCTGTTTCCAAATCTTAGCTATGGTGAATTGTACTGCTATGAACATAGGGGTGCATATATCCTTTCTGACTGGTGTTTCTAGTTTCTTGGGATATATTCCTATGAGTGGGATTACTGGGTCAAATGGAAGCTCCATTTTTAGTTTTTCGGGAAAACTCCATACTGTTCTCCACAGTGGCTGTACTAGTCTGCATTCCCACCAGCAGTGCACAAGGGTTCCTTTTTCTCCACATCCTCTCCAGCATTTGTCTTTTGTTGATTTGTTGATGATTGCCATTCTGACTGGTGTGAGATGGTATTATATTGTCATTTTGATTTGCATCTCTCAGATAATTAGTGATTTTGAGCATGTTTTCATGTGTCTCTTGGCCTTCCTTTTGTCTTCTTTTGAAAAGATTCTATAGAGGTCTGTTGCCCATTTTTTTTATTGGATCATTTATCTTCTTTTATTAAGTTGTATAAGTTGCCTGTAGATGTTGGAGATTAAAACTTTATCAGTAATAACATTTGCAAATATGTTCTCCCATACAGTAGGCTTACTTATTGTTTTGTTGATAGTTTCTTTTGCTGTGAAAAAGCTTTTTATTTTAATGTAGTCCCATTTGTTTATTTTCTGTTTAGCTTCCATTGTCCTAAGAGCAGTATTGGTGAAGAAATTCCTTCAACATATGAGATTTCTCTTCCTGTGGATTCCTCTATTGTTTTTATGGTTTCCTGTCTTATGTTTAAGTCCTGTATCCATTTTGAGTTTATTTTTATATATGGTGTAAGTTGGTGGTCTAGTTTCACTTTTTTGCATATATCAGTCCAATTTTCCCAACAACATTTATTGAAGAGACTGTCTTGACTCTGTTGTATGTTCATACCTCTCTTAGACAAATATGAATTGAGCATAATGGTTTAGGTCGATATCTGAATTCTCTATTATATTCTATTGGTCTATATGTCTGTTCTTATGCCAGTTTTGAGAATAGTGGCTTTGAAATCTATTATTGAGATCCCACCTACTCTGTTCTTCTTTCTCAAGATTACTGTGGCTATCTGGGGTCTTTTTTTATTCCAGATGAATTTTTAGAGAGTTTTTCCTAGGTCTGTGAAATATGCCATTGGTATTTTAATGGGGAGTGCATTGAATCTATAGATTGCTTTGGGTAGTATAGACATTTTAACGATGTTGATTCTACCAATCCATGAACATGGTATGTTCTCCCATCTGTTTACTTCTTCCTTTATCTCTTTTTTTAGTGTCCTATAGATTTCTATGTATAGGTCTTTTACCTCCTTAGTTAAGTTTATTCCTAGGTATCTTATTTTTTTTGATGTGATGGTAAATGGGATTGCCTTTTTAGTCTCTCTTTCTGTAAGTTCACTGTTAGTGTATAGAAATTCCATAGATTTCTTGGCATTAATTTTGTATCCTGCTACATTGCTGAATTAATTTATTAAGTCATTAGTTTTTTTATGGAGTCTTTTGGGTTTTTTATGTACAATATCATGTCATCTGCAAATAAGGACAGCTTTACTTCTTCTTTTTCAATTTGGATGACTTTTATTTCTTCTTCTTCTCTAATTGCAATGGCTAATACTTCCAGTACTATGTCAAACAGGAGTGGTGAGAGTGGGCATCCCTATCCCATTCCTGTTCTTATGAGAAATGATTTTAGTTTTTGCCATTGAGTATGATTTTGCTGTGGGTTTATCATATATAACTTTTATTATGTTGAGATATGATCCTTCTGTTCCCACCTTATTGAGAGGATTTATCAAGAAAGGGTGTTAGATTTTGTCAAATTCTTTTTCTGCATCAATTGATATGATTATGTGATTTTTATCTCTCAATTTTTTAATATGATGTATCATGTTTATTGATTTGCGGATATTGTACCATCCTTGCATTCCTGGGATAAATCCTACTTGGTCATGGTGTATGATCTTTCTGACATACTGCTGAATCTGATTTGATAGAATTTTGTTGAAGATTTTTAGCACCTATGTTCATGAGGGATATTGGCTTGTAATTTTCTTTCATTGTGTTGACTTCATCTGGTTTTGGTACTAGGGTGATGCTGGCTTCATAGAAGAAGCTTGAAAGTATTTCTTCCTCTTGAATTTCTTGGAATAGTCTGAGGAGGATATGTTTTAATTCTTCCTTGAATGTTTGATAAAACTTCCCATGAAGCTGTCTGGCCCCCGGTTTTTGTTTGCTGGAAGATTTTTGATGACTGCTTCAATTTCTTCCATAGTTATTGGGATGTTTAGATTCTTCCTGTTTGAGTTTTGGAAGGTTATATTTTTCTAGGAATATGTCCCATTTCCTCTAGGTTGTCCAGTTTGTTGGAATAGAGTTGTTCATAGTATTTTTTAAAAATTCTTTGTATTTCGGTGAGGTCTGTTGTTATTTCACTTCTTTCATTTCTGATTTTGTTCCCTTCTCTTTGCTTCTTGGTGAGCCTGGCTAGAGTTTCATCAATCTTGTTTATCCTTTCAAAGAACCAGCTCGTGGTTTTGTTGATCTTTTGTATTGTTTCTTTGGTCTCAATGTCATTTATCTCTACTCTGATCTTTATTATGTCCCTCCTTCTGCTAACACTGGACTTTTCTTGTTGCTCTCTTTCTAACTCTTTGAGTTGTAGAGTTAGGTAATTTATTACCATTGTTTTTTTTGTTTTTACAGTAGGCTTGTATTGCTATGAACTTCCCTCTCAAGACTGTTTTCTCTTTGTCCCATAGATTTTGGATTGTTGTGTTTTCATTGTCATTTGTTGCCATGATGTTTTTTTATTTCTTCTTTGATCTCTCTGGTTACCCAGTCATTGTTTAATAGCATGCTGTTTAGTCTCCATGTATTTGATTTGGGGGGTGGGATTTTTTTTATTATAGTTAATTTCCAGTGTTATCCCACTGGGATCTGAAAAGATGCTTGATATGATTTCTATCATCTTGAATTTGAAGAGACTTTGCCTATGACTCAACATATAGTCTATCTTTGAAAATGACCTATGTGCACTTGAGAAGAATGTATATTCTGTGGATTTGGGGTGAAATGTTCTGAATATGTCCATTAATTCCATTTGTCTAGTGATTCATTTAGGATTGATGTTTCTTTGCTGATTTTTTGTTTAGAGAATTTGTCCATTGGTGGTAGTGGGGTATTAAAGTCTCCTACTATGATTGTATTGCTGTAAATCTTTCCCTTGTTATCCTCCAGGAGTTTTTTTTTTATGTATTTGGGTATTCCTGTGTTGGGTGCATATATGTTTACCAGAGTTATTTCTTCTTGTTGGATTGCTCCCTTTAGTATTATGAAGTGGCCTTCCATATCTCTTGTTTTGTCCTTCACTTTGAAATCTAATTTGTCAGACATAAGTATTTCTACCTCAGCTTTTTTTTCATTTCCATTTGCCTGACAAAAACCTTTCCCATCCCTTCATTCTCAGTCTGTGTACATCTTTTTTTCTGGGGTGCTTTTCTTGTAGCCAGCAGATATATGGATTGTGTTTTCTTATCCAATCTGTTACCCTATGTCTTTTGATTGGGGCATTTAATCCATTTTCATTTAACATTATTATTGATAGGTACTTATTTGTTGCCATTTTTATTCTTTACCCCTGTGCTTCTCTTTTGCTTCTTCTTCTTTTTTTTTTCTTTTCTTTTTTTTTTTTTCAGCAAATCCATTAGCATTTCTTGCATTGCTGGTTTGGTGGTAATAAATTCCCTTGGTCCTTTTTTGTCTGTGAAGCTCCTGATTTCCCCTTTAATTTTGATTTTTAGCTTTGCTTGGTACAGTATTCTTGGATTCAGACCCTTCCTTTGCATGACTTTTTATATTTAATTCCATTCTCTTCTGGTCTGATGAGTTTCTATTGAATAACTAGTCTGGCGGGAGTGCCTTTGTTGGTAACTTTCTGTCTCTCTCTGGCCGCTTTTAAGATTCTTACTTTGTCATTGGTGTTTGCCAATTTAATTATAATTTGCCTTGGCCTCGGTCTTGGGTTCATTTTGCTTGGGACATTGTGAGCTTCTTGGATTTATGTGGGTTTTTTCTTCTCTATATCAGGAAAGTTTTCTGTCATTATTTCTTCAAACAGATTTTCTATTCCTTTCTCAGTCTCCTCTCCTCCTGAGACCCCTATTAAATGGATGTTGTTTTGTTTTGTGTTGTCCCAAGGTTCCCTTAGACTCTCCTCCCGCTTTTTAATTTTTCTTCTAGAAGCTGCTGTACTTGTGTATTTTTTCCTTTCTTGTCTTCTAGCTCACTGATGCGGTCCTCCGCTTCTTCTAGCCTACTCTTGATGCTTTCTAATGATGATTTCTTTACAGCAGCTATGTCATTTTTCATTTCTTCTTGGTTCTTCTTCATTTCTTCTTGTTTCTTACTCATATTGTTGAATTTATCTTCCATTTTTTTCAGCCACCTTATGACCATTTATCTGAATTATTTCTTTGATAGGTTGCTTGCCTCCATTTCCTTTTCTGGTGATTCCTGCTTTTCTTTTATATGCAGGCTGTTTCTTTGTCTCCCCATGGTCTCTCTTCTCTGGGTGTCTGGTTATGTAGTTCTCTCTCTCCTGCGTTGATTTAAAGGCACAATATACAACACAACCTGGTACAATACATAAGGCACTGAACAGAAATGTATTCACAATATTAATAACCCCAAATAAGGATGACCATCAGAGAAAGGCAATTTAGAGGATAAGAGTTAAAGAAGAAGAGGGAAAAAAAAGAAAGAAACGAGTGCAAAATGAAATTGGGAAAAGGTTTTTAAAAAAGTAAGATAGAAAAGAGATTAAGAAATAAAAGGGGAACAAACTATATCTATAAGGAGAAAACTCCAATATAACAGCCACTAATCCCAACAAATGCCAACAACAAATACCTAGAGATGAATACAAACTACAAACAACAAGTAATATCAAGCAAGGTGAGGAAAAACAGAAGCAAAAAACAAACAAAACAAAACAAAAAGAATAAGCAAAACAATCTCACAAACAAGCATAAAAAATCAATATAATCAACATTCAAGCAAACAACAGCAAAAGGACAGAGATAAAAACAATTTTTTGGATAGTGAAGACAGAGAAGAGAAAGGTGTGTATGGACTTGGATCAGGGAATTGGAAATTAGATATATAAGTAGGGTGAAATTTTAATAGGGGGTAAAAATAAAGAATAGGGAAAACCTAAAGCAGAAAAGGGGTAAGAGAAACAGGACAACAAAAGGGGAAAAGTTAGGAAGAGAGTGATGGAATAAAGGTAGAGTTGAGATAGAGTAAAATGATGCTGAAGGAAAGATGAAAATAGAATATAAAACACTAATCCCAAAGTAAAATAAAGACAAAATAAAATTACACTTAAAAAGGGGGGGTGGGTGGGTAAAATAGTAGTAGTAATAATACTGATTAAAAACAAAAATGTAGCCCAAACCAGTTTGGCTCAGTGGATAGAGCGTCGGCCTGTGTACTGGGGAGTCCCAGGTTTGATTCTGGTCAAGGGCCTATATCTTGGTTATGGGCACATCCCAAGTGGGGGGCATGCAGGATGCAGTCCATCAATGTCTCTCTCTCATGGATGTTTCTAACTCTCTATCCCTCTCCCTTCCTCTCTATAAAAAATTAATAAAATATTTTTAAAAAGGAAAGAAAAATATAATAATGAAAAAGGTAAAATCAAGTGTTGGAAAAAGAAAACAATATTTTCTTAATTAAAAGATGAAAAAAATAAAATAAAAAGTAAATAAATTAAAATTTTTAAAAATGTGCAGTAGTAAAGGTCATTCACTTCCTCTCTTGTTCTGTGTGGCCCACCTGTTTCCCAGTCAGGACAGTATTGCAGTTCCCTGTGTTCCACTGCTCCTCAGTGTTGTGAGCCAGTCCTGATTTTTAAGCAGGTGGTGTGTCTTAATTTCTTGTATTCCTTTATTTGTGTTTACACAAGAGTCATTTTGTGATTGAACCTCTGGGTGGCAGTGTTCCTGGATTGACCGCTGGGTCTATAGGTCCTCTCTAGCCAGTGCTTAGATCCTGCTTTCCCTGTGGCACTCAATATTGGTTTGGGGAGTGGGTTGCTCCAGAGCTGGTTCTCTGGTGGTTATTCCCCACTGTGATCCCCAGCTTCCAGGAAAACAACTTTCCCCTGCAGTCTTGTAGGGTGTCCCCAATTAGGTGTTCCTATGTATTGGACTTAGAAACCAGAAGCAAGGATTTCAAGAGGAAAAAGCATAAGTGTGCAAACTCCAGGGCTGCGCACAAGTCTGTGCAGTCTTTTTTTCCCTCTTGTGTCTAAGCAGCCGGCACACTTTTAAAATTTTTAGGCTGTTCTTTTGCATCAGATCAAAATCGGTTGCTTTTTATAGATTACTCCTGTTAGCAGCTCTGGGTTACACCACATTCACGGGTTATGCCAGCCCCAACAGCCATGGATTTTTCTAGGCGCAGATTTTCCCCGGTCTCCAGCTCCCACAGTGCACGGGTTTGTCTGTCCTGCCAGGACCAGAGACCTCACCTTCTCCCAGGGCTCACTTTCTATTTCACTGATGGCACCTGCTCACTGGGTTCTCACTGGTGAAAGGGGCTAGGAAGCTCTCTAGAGCCCCTTTTATGTGTGCACTACTCCTCCATCTTCACGGCCTAAGTACCTCCCAAAGGTCCCATCCTCTCCCAACATCAGATTGGACATTAAGTTTTCAACATATGACTTGGAGGTAAGGGAACACATTTAGACAATAGCATCGTCCATTAATGAGCCATCATTTAAGTAAACAAATAATCAAATCAAAGATTCTGCCATTCCTAATTGTATCACTGATTAACAGCCGTGTGTCAGTAACCTACCCAATTAGACTTAGTATTTTCATATGTATAGGCTATGTAAGTGTTTTCCCTAAAATGGTCTATAACGTCTCTAGGTGGAGGCTAAAGGGTTTGGGTTCATTATAATTATTGCTGAACCAGCTGTGGCATCCATAGAAAATGGTAGATTTTCTACTCTGTAAAAATGATAAGAAAACTTACTCTTTTGTAGCTATATAATTTTATGTTTTGATACCATTAAGTAACAGAAAATGAGAAAATACAGGACTCTAACTTTGTAAAGACATACAGTGGTTTGATTATCAGTTTGAAGGGGGAAAAAAGTCTGTATTTCTAAAAACAATCATGACTAGACTACTGAACGAGGTAGGAAAACTAAGGTTTTGACCTACTACTACCCAAGCAGTGCTTCAAAGGACTAGAAAAATATTTATACCTTTGAACAGCATTTCAGTTGGAGATGTAGCCAGGTCTAATGATTTCAGCTCCTCAAAGAAAGGGAACATTTTGTCCCGTTTGCTCTTGTGTTATTTACTTGAAACACTGCAACACTCAATCATTACCACTAAAGTGAATTGAGAAGAATACTTAAGAAAGCAAATTGAGTCCCAGGTTGCTTCTTTAAGTGTGAAAGAACAATAACACTAAAGTCAGAGAAGATCATTAAAAGTGGAATCCCTCAGATATTCTAATCTGCAAAAAGAGGCTTCAAAGGAAGGCAGTGCATTTCTCAGGACGTTTCTAAGGACACCACACTGCCTCGTGCAAAGCTGTCCTGGGGACTCCCTCGACCTTACCTGCTCTCACACTCTCTGTTTCCATTGTGCAGTGCTCCCTCCCCTGCCTGCAACTCCCCCAGACTCAGTGCTGGGTGTCCCCCTAGAAAGACAAAGCACCTTCTGAGAAGACTTGAGAAAGCAGAGGTAAGGTTAACAGTGAGGAGACTGAGAATTGTGTGAACTTTCTCATCCTGGCTTTACAGTTTAATATGGTTTTACTTTGTAACACATAAAGGAAAGGAAACGCAGAATCTCAGGACCCATGGCTTCCAGAACCTTCATAGAGCCTGACTGCACAAACCCGGCCACCGAGGGCCCCACAGTCCCTGGTCCCCTAGCCAGGACCAAGTCTGGCTTCAGAAGTACCAGTGATTCTCTCAGAACAAAACCAAGTGCTCTCTCTCCTGGGGGCCTTGCAAGCATCTCATCCCATCCACAGGCTCCAGATTTTGTGAGCAAATGCACCCGGGCTCAGTCACACATTCTGCTTGTTTCTTCATTTCTTATCAGATTAACGGCTCCAGGAGCTGGGCTCTTGCTCACAGGGTAAATCCTGGAAAACCTTACAGGATTAAAAGAAAAAAGAAAGAGAAAACAAAGAAAAATAAGGTCCCCCCTCATAACGAAAGCAATGACAGAGAACTCACTGGAGAAAACCAGGCTCACCGTTTGCAAGGCTGTGCCGCTTTCACCCACCCGCCCAAAGTGAATTGTCTTCATTTCAAGAAGCTATCTCTCTATAAATAAACTGACCAATGTATCTTTCAAACATAAACAGCTCGGACTGTCATAATAAACACTGCAAAATGAATACGAAATAACATCTGGAGGCAAAGCTTTGGATGGGGTGGGGTGAGAGAGAGGGCTAACTTTTCTTCATTCCATTAATAAAGTAGGCTTTTCGTTTTTTTTAAATTTAGGAAATACTTTCTGTTACTAACCAAACACAAACCAAAGATGTTCTGAGTTTTTACTTTAAAATCCCAAAGAATACGAGACTGTACATAATGTATTTTCACAAATTGGCTACTTTTATTGTTTTCATGCTCTTGTTTTCGACTACGGATTTGAAACTAGGAGAATACACATTGTTACTAAGCCACTTCATCTAGACATGAAAAGAGTTCATATTTAGCTCTAATTATTATTAATACTGATAGACGATAAACTGCCTTCTTTTTGCCTTGGAAAATTAAACCCTCTGATGTAATATGCTAGGAATTGTGCAACACTTCCAGTGTAAGGGAATATTGCGGTAATTACTAGAGGCCCGGTGCATGAATTCGTGCATGGGTGGGGTCCCTTGGCCTGGCCAGCAATCAGGGCCATTAGGGCCATCTCCTCCAGTACCAATTGGATCTGATTGGGGCCAGCCCAGGGGAGGGACCATGGGAGGTTGGCTGGCCCAGGCTGTGGGAGGTTGGCTGTGAGAGTGCATTGACCATCAGGGGGCAGCTCCTGCATTGAGCGTCTGCCCCCTGGTGGTCAGTGCGCATCGTAGTGATGGGTCAACCTGTCATTTGGTCATTCGGTTGTTTCATTGCTTAGGCTTTTATATATAGAGATTTCATTTAATTGTTATTGCTCATTGCAATTACAAGCAAAAAGTCCATGTTTCTGTGCTTCTCGTATGCAAGCAACTTGTGTGTGGTGATCACATTCAATTAATGTTTTGAGAGAGCCTGCAGCAACTGGTCAGGCTCTCTTTCTGTGCAAAGTAATTACATGGACTACTTGAGTCTCCTAACAACTGTTACTTAGATACTAGCTGAGGAGTCACTTTGCTTATTGTACGTAATACTCTGGTAAATTTTTTGTAGGTCCAATGCCAAAGAAACAAAAGCAGTAGGAACTTATATTACTCGTGAGTAAAAAATTTTTATGCCTAGTTTATAGTACATGATAATAATAATCAGCTACATTATCCCAAACTTATATGCTCTCAGTTATTTCCTGCTCCCAGTGTATAAATTTTGTGGAGTTTTTTTTTTAATGAAACAAACTTGTTAATTAGTAATGGGCTAGTAGATATTTCTCATCTAGTCAGATTAAGTATGTAAGGATATTTAATTTTATATTAGTGCTTTTTTTTAAAGTATACTTATTGCCCTAACCAGGTGTCTCAGTTGATTGGAGCATCGTCCTGTACACCAAAAAGGTTGTGGTTCAATTGTACAGGGCATCTAGGTTTTGTGTTCCATCCCCGGTCAGGGCGAGTACAACTGATTGATGTACCTGGGTATAAAATTATATTACTAAACTGCAAAATGAGTAGAGCCTGAATGAATGTCGAGAGAAAGGTGAAGAAGAGGAGGTGGGGGTTGATTCCAGAGATCATTTGGAGGTAGTGGCCACAAAATGTGGTGGCCATTAGGAGGAAAAAGATGAGTGACACGTGTTCCACATTGGTCTTGTCAAGTCTGAGGAGGGCGTGGCACCAGCAAAACTCGGCCAAGGCAAGCCTGAGATCACAGATTTGCTTTGTTGACTTTGAAATGTGGTAATGTGGTAGACAGTCAATGGAGATGAACTCACGGGAATCTGAAATATAGATCTATCCCTGATCCAAACATATGAAATGTGGAGGTGCTCAATTTAGGAATAATCATCTAACTAATAAATCAGAGAGCTGGAGCCAGTGGGCCTGAGGGGACTGGACTACTACAGTAAAAGAAAAGGAAAAAGATTGAACACATTCAGCTATAAAGAGTAACTGGGGATGAAACCGGTTTGGCTCAGTGGATAGAACATTGGCCTGTGGACTGAAAGGTCTCAGGTTCGATTCCTGTCAAGGGCATGTATCTGGTTGCGGGCACATCCCCAGTAGGGGGTGTGCAGGAGGTGGATGATCGATGTCTCTTTCATCAATATTTCTAACTCTCTATCCCTCTTCTTTCCTCTCTGTAAAAACTCAATAAAATATATTCAAAAAAAAATAGTAACCGGGGAAAGGAATTCATGGAGGAAACTGAGAAAGTCAGACTGGGCAGAAAATTACTAAGGAACAAAGAAAGAGGGAACATAGGAAGGCGTGACTGGGATTTGGCAGTGTGGTCATCTTTCAGAACCTGTTTTAAAGAAATTGCCAGGAGGGGCTCAGTGTGTTGACACTGGAGGGGGAGGTAAGGGATTGCAGATTCAGAATGTGGGTAATGCAAATACAGTAACAGGATAGAGAAGCCTCTCCTCTTAGTGGATGAGAAAGAGAACCACACAGGGTCAAGGTGTGCTTTGCTGGGGTCTTATGAAGGAAGAGATTAGACCGAAATCTTCAGCTTAACATACAAGGAGTGGAATTATGCTAATATGTACAGTATAATGAAACTAAAAGGGCAACTAAACATATGGTGTTAAGCATGGTAGACAAGTAGCAATTTAAACCGTGTTTCCATGATAACCTGTTTCTCCCAAAAAAAACTTCCACTCTCTCTCGAATCTCCTTAGCACTTCATGATTCTCAGCAAGATAATTATTTTACCTTCTTTATTTGACTGTCTTTTCTTCTATAAAAATGCATTTGGTAATGCTATTTCAATTTATTGTTTTTTTTTTCATTCAAAATTAATCTATATTACTGCCTTCCTTAAAATCTACCACAATTCCTCAACTTTTACGGAATATTGTCTGTATATTAATTTCTATGTTTTTGTATGCTACTTGAAAAATGAGTTACAAGTAAAATTGAAAAGAATATGTAAAGTACTAAAATATATAGAGCATACATTTAATTTAGAGAATAACAATATTATCTTTTAAAGATATGTTATCTCTTAAATTGTGTTTGAATCATTGCAAGAAGAAAAGCTGTTCAAGTCAACTTATCACTACTGCATAAAAAATTTTCACTAAGAAAAACTTAGACCTAAGTATATTTTATATGAAGAATAAAATTTTGGCTCCATATTTACTTTCCTTTTTTCAAACACATGCAGCCGCAGTCCACTGTATGCAACCCTGTTTGAGGAAACCTATTATATTTTGTCACAATTTATAACTGCCTTTCACATATTGGCACGGGTTCAGCTACTCAGTTAAAAATTAGATGTTTTATTAATGTGTTCAGTTGCTGATGGGAAGCATCTTATTCTTAGCGAATTTAGTAAAAATTTGGGGCTAGTCTCCATTACCTTATTTGATATGTAAAGCCAGAGGCATAATGTCATGCCTACAGTGTAGATCTAATGATAAACATAGAATGCTAGCTTTCTGCTTGATAGAAACTCAGAAAACCAGTAAATCATGTATTTCCACAGTTTCTTCATAATAAAAAAAAAAAGAGAGAGAAATACTTGCTTTCCAGCCAAATTCTAAATCATAAAATCTGGTGTAAAAGGATCAGAAAATTAAGCAATTTTCTTATATCAATTATACATCTTTTTCTAAAAGTCATCAGTTATGTTTTACTGCTTTCCCCAAACTGTTCATTTTTAATAATTATTTTATTTTCAAAATATTTGTTTGTTTGTTTTGCCTAAATAACAGAACCTGCCCTGAGGAGCAAATGCAGATTCTGAAGGCTACAATAAAGGTGTTCATTTCTATCTGACAAAATTATAAAATTAATAGGTAGTTGTTGACATAGAAGTAAGAAACCCAGACTTTGCCATCAGAGGAGACTATGCAAGGCACTGGAATCATCCCAGCTCTAGACATCAGGGTCTGCCTAACAAATCGCACTTTCCCGCCATGTTTATTTGGTTCGGGAGTTTGTTTTTACAGGTTTTATAAAGTAATAGTTTAGGAAAGCTTCATGAACTATATTTTGAAAATTTTTTTAAATGTTTTCATTGATTTCAGAGAGAGGAAGGGAGAGAGAGGTAGAAACATCAATGTTGAGAATCACTATCAGCTGCCTCCTGCCTGCCCCCTACTGGGGATTGAACCTGCAACCCCAGCATGTGCCCTGACTGGGAATCAAACGCTGATCTGCTGGTTCATAGGTCCATGCTCAACTACTAGCCACACAGGTCAGGCCTGTATCTTGAATTTAACACAGGGGTTAACAGAGTTTCTCTGGCTATTTTCATGAATAAGATTGACAGAAGAGGCTACAAATCTAGCTGAGCAAGCCCAGATAAGAAAAGTTGATAAAATGATCTATGACAAACTGCAGGTTCTAGAATAGGACACGAAAGCCTTTGTCCTTCATTCTTTACTATAACTTCATCCCAATAGCTTAGAACAGTGGTTCTCAACCTGTGGGTCACGACCCCTTTGGGGGTCGAACAACACTTTCACGGGGGTCACCTAAAACACAGATACGATTCATAACAGTTGCAAAATTACAGTTATGAAGTAGCAACAAAAATAATTTTATGGTTGGGGGTCACCACAACATGAAGAACTGTATTAAAGGGTCAAGGCATTAGAAAGGTTGAGAACCACTGGCTTAGAAGAAGCTAAAGAAAGCATGCTTCTCTCAGTTTGAAAAAAAAACAAGACAGTGTTGAGAGAAATAACTGATACTTTGGATGAGAACATAAAACTTGTAAAATAGCCAAACAGATAGGAACAATAGGCTAGGGCCAAAATGAAAAAAATCAATAAGATGAGAAAGCATTAAAGTACAACAAACTACAAAAAACAAGGGAGTTAATAGCCACTGGCATGGAGGTAGGGGCGGGGGGAGGGACAATCCTTAAAGGTGTTTTAGTCACTCACAAGCTTAATAGGAGCTGAGTCTGATCAGATGCCTAAAGGAGGGAATGAAGCAACGGTGCTGGGGACAGCTTGTCTTCCCAGGACGGCTGCCACTTCACCTCAAGGTCAGGCCCTGGGAACAAGCTAATCTGGGTGTCTGATGCCCGGGCTAGAATTTCTTCAGTTTACTCATGTTCCCTCAAGTTCACCTCTGGCTCTGTGGGGAAATGTGAGGCCAGTGAGGTCCAGAGCATGAGGTGGAATTTTCACAGGAGGAGGAAGATCCGTTTGTCTAATCAAATACCAATGACCCTCTCCAGTCCAGCCCTGTCTTTGAGAGAATTATTTGAATTTCAGCTAAAGCAAGGAAATGGAGAGCTCAGTTTACAGAGGGTTTGGTTATATAGTTGGATTCTACGTATGGGGAAGGGAGAGATGAAAGTTAGGAGTGGACAATTCACACTTGTAAGCAACACACATTAAACAAGGAAATAATACAATTTGGGGTGGATGATGAAGAATAAGAGAAAGGTGCACAAAGGAACAAGACTCAAAAGAATGAGATTTTCTATCACTGTTTTTAAACCTTAACTTCTTAAAATTCAGACATCTAGCATCATCATGCTTGATCCTTACATGCCACTGACTCCCTACTTACTTCCTGCATGCTTCAAAGAGACTTGAGCAGATAAAGCATAAGGTCAGATTTTCACCATTATTTCTACTACATCTTGGATAACTGCCAAGTCTGTGCAGACAGTATGTCCAAAATTCCAACCTCATTGTCTATGTATCTCTATATTGATACCATGAACCATACAACATCCAGAATTCTTCCACGTCTGGATTTATAATTTCTGGATCACTACACTCTGGTGACTTTCTGAATTTTCTGTTAAATCTCCTTAATTTTCTCCTCCTTCTGCCTGTAGGTACACAAACAATATTCTTCAATCTCATTAAGAACTCTAATTCTTGAGTCTTTGATTTATCTTAATCTCTCATCCTCTTCCTGATTTCATTCAATTATTCAGCTGAGGTTCATTTTCCTCATTTTTAAAAAATATGTGCTTTATTGATTTTTTTTTATATAGAGAAAGGGAGAGGGATAGAGAGTTAGAAACATCAATTAGCTGCCTCCTGCACATCCCCTACTAGGGATATGCCCACAACCAAGGCACATGCCCTTGACCAGAATCGAACCTGGGACCCTTCAGTCCACAGGCTGACACTCTATCCACTGAGCAAACTAGTTCAGGCCATTTTCCTCATTTTTAAATGAAATGTAGACCATCTGTGATGTGAGGAATAGATAAATTACATAAAGCACATAGTATTTCTCTTTGCGAAGAATATGCACTAAATAATCATTGTGAACTTAGTCCACCTACACTTCACGATTTATTACTTAAATAACCATTTTGCCATAAACATGAGCGCCCTTTCCCTTTATCCTTCTTCTGCATCTAATCAGCAAAAATCTAGCTCTGAATCAACCAGGAGAGACTTTTCCAGTCTGGTATCTGGCTGCCAAGCACCGCTGAAAACAAATGCCACAACCACATGGATTGATGCCACTACAAATTCATGGTCTCCCACATCAGTGGAGCTATTAACACTACACAGTAAAATTTCTAACTACCCCTAATCCACTTCCTCTTTCATTCCCCACAATAATATTTTCAGACTTTCACCACTTTGATTTTCTCCATCACTCTCAGAAAATTAATTCTACTTTAGAGAGAATATATAGACCATTATGGGAGAATGATCTCCATTTCCTGTCTCTCTCCACAACACATTTTTATACAAAAACATAGTTAGAGCCAGCCTTACCCCCTTCTCTTCCTACTTTAGCTAAATGGTGTCCTTCTGAATTTCAAATGTTAATCCATCCATCTGTGTTGTTGTGTTATTTTTTAATCACATATGACCTTTTCTTTGGAAACCTCACTTAAATTGAGTGTATCTGCTCTCTTCTGTATCTTTACCTTCTCAATCTCTTTCAGCACCTTCCATCTTGTCTCTTTATCTCCTTGTGATCATTTTATTTTTACTTTTCCTCTTAGAGCCACGTTTCTTCAAAAAGCAATTAAGTACTTAATTTCACTGTCCTATTTCCTAGGACATTCTGAACCACTGTGCTTGTTTACCACCATTAAAGCCAACGTTACAAATGTCTTTCTAGTTGCTAAAAACAGCAGCCTTGTTTCAGTCATTACCTTACAGGACCTCTCCCTACTCATGATGTTATTTATTATTTTCCCTCTTGAAATTCTTTTCCTTATGATTGTTAATGATATCAGCAACTCTTGATTTTCCTCCTTTATCTTTCATAGAGAAAATCTCACTCACTTCCAGGATTTTAACTACCATTTAACCTTAATATTCCAACATTTAAATCTTCAACCCTGGATCTCCCACTTCAGATTCTCTTAGCTAATAGATAATTCAAGAAAAACAAACAAAACTTCTTGACCTGAATGTGCGATAGCATTTCAAACTTATTATGCTACAAATTGAACTCACCATCTTCCTCCTACCTTTATATTTCCTGTTTCCTGTTTTTCTTGTCTTGGCAAACTAGCAGTCCTCATCCATTTTTTTCAAGTCAGAAATTGTATTCAACCTTCATTCACATTTATCCAGTGATTAAGTCCTGATAGTTTTTTGCCTTAATATTCTTTAAATTTGTTGTGGGTTTGTTGTTGTTTTGTTGTTGTTATTCCATATTCAGTGCTGTACACTTGGCTTTCCTTGTAGTTTTCTACAAGAATTTCTTCATTGTGTCTGCCAAAATTCATTGGAGCCATATTTATTATCCACACTGCTGCCAGGTATCCTCCCAATTTAAAACCCAGTCCCCAGTGTTCTCCGTTGCTTTAAATAATAATAATAATAACAATTACCATTTATTTAAAAAACTTACTATGTAATTAAGTACATATGGGCTTCTTTGCCCAGAAGCGTCTGGACAGTCTCTTACTATGAGGAACTTCCTCTCATGCTACCCTCTCCAAGCACTGCCCACTACTGCCCACTAAAGCTTGCTGTGTGTTACTACCTCTCGTGGGCATATCTTTTCCCTTGGTGAGCTCAAAATCCCTGGAACCTCAATGGCCATACTATATTCCTTCCAGGATAAAACTCAAACTTCTTAGCAGAGCATATCAAAGAATTCATTGTCTGGTCTCTGTCTGCTCCTCCAGCTTCATTTCTTACAGATATTTTCCTTTGTACCTGCTACATTTCAACAGTATACAATTAATTATATCTCCTCAGATGGCCATATTCCAGCTCATTTTTGGGCTATGATAACTTCCTTATTGGGATAATTAAATAATACCCAAACATCAGTAGGAAATTTTAAATCAACTATCATTAATATGAGTTTAGGTAGCCCTAACTGGTTTGGCTCTGTGGGTAGAGCATCAGCCTGCAGACTCAAGGGTCCCAGATTCAATTCCAGTCAGGGGCATGTACCTTGGTTGTGGGCACATCCCCAGTAGGGGGTGTGCAAGAAGCAGTTGATCTATGTTTCTCTCCATCGATGTTTCTAACTCTCTATCCCTTTCCCTTCTTCTCTGTAAAAAAAAATCAATAAAATATATATATTTAAAAAAAGAGTTTAGGTAACTGTTAATACTGTACTCCTCAGAGGAGGCTTAAATTAATAATTATTCATTTATTCCTTCAACAAATATTTAGCACATATTTCTTCTGTGTCTAGAATTATTCTAGGCAGTCAGGGTAAATCTATGAATAAAACAGAAACACACATACACAGGATCCCCATATTTGTGAAGCTTCTTCATTCTAGAAGAAGATGGGGTGATGGTCAGAAATTTTAAATGAATGGACAGATTTTCAGGGAGGTGACACGAGTGAATTTGGGATTTCATACTATGAAAAATGGGGAGCCAACTGGAAAGTTTGAGCAATTAAGTGCCATGATCTGGTAATATTTCAACAAAATCACTTTAGCTTCTAGGTTGAGAATAGACTTCAGGGGACAGAAAGCAAAGGAAGAATAGGCTGGTAGCAGAGGAGCTGGTGCGAGAAGGTTAGGTCCTGGAATTATTATGAACATGAAGTCACAAGATCTGATTATAGGTTATATGGAAGGTGTGAAGGAGACAAAGGAGTTAAGGATGACTCTAATCTTTTTTTGGTCTGAGCAACTAAAAAGATGGAGTGGCCATTAAATGTGATGGGTAAGACTGCAGTAAGGTCTCAGTGTTTATTCTTTGCCTTCAAATATAACCTTCCTCCTCAATGAACAATAACTGTTATTACATGAGGGTGGACAAAAGTAGATTTGCAGTTGTCATATAAAAATAATACAATAATTAATAAATAATAATACCAGAATAAATCGTTTCATGTACTCACAAATGTAAATCTACTTTTGCCCACTCCTGTCTATTGCTTTGAAAAAAATACCTTGATCTCTAGAAAGAAAATAATCTGAACCAAGAAATCACATTTCAAATGTCAAAACAGAATAATGGCAAGTTGGATGGATCAGTGTGTTCTAGATACTTTGCTATTCCATATGGTCTAAAAAACAGTACAATCCAAACTTCATAATAAATGAGTCACAAACAGGAACTGTTTAAGAATTGCAAAATACAATATAAATACCAGAGTGGACTTTAAGATTTATTTTGAAAATATATTTTTCTTTAATTTTGTTTTAAAACTCTCCTTTTCTCCTTTATCCTCTTCCTCCTCTCTCTTCTTCTATTACCTTCTACTTTGTTGTTCTTTTCTCCTTTCTAAAATTACATTTTTCCTTGGTACTTTTTTGGCCCTTTAAATTTTCAAGGCCTTCATTTTATCTTGAAGTTAAAGTGTGATTTCTGGAGCATATGTGGATTGAAGTTTATTTAAATCCATCATATCTTATTTTAATCAACCTCTTTCTATTAGCAATTCAAAATCTACTACAAAGTTAATTGGTAAAGAGGAGCACTGGTGAATCCTCATTGTGAGTAGGTGGAATAGATATTTGCCTCATGATTTGCCTGAGCAATATATATACACAGATATAAAAATAGAAAGTCCTAGGATGAAGAGAATTAAATATTTATGTGAGACTAAAAAAAAAGAACATAAATTTGAAAGCCAGAAGACTTGGGAATTACGCATATCTCGTAAACTGAGTAACTTTGGGCAAGATATTTAATCTCTCTGAGTCATAGTTTCCTCAGTTGCAAAGTATCATTTTGTAGTTTTTGTCTTTCTTTTCTTCCTGTGTATCTTATTTTTTCTTCCTTTCATCTTTACTTTCTCGTTCTACCTCTCCTTCCCTCCTACTTAGTCCTCCTTTCCTTCCTTCCTTCTTTATTTTTCTCTTCTTCCCTCCTTCCTTTCTTCCTTCTGTCCTCCCCTTCTTTCTTCCTACTATATCTCATAACATACAGCATTTAAGAGAGATTTCAGTAAGAATATGTCCAACAAAATAATGAAACCAGAGTAGAATGCTAAGAATACAAGTAAGTTACCTAAAAAAACACCAACCAAGCTGAAATAGTTTATCTATAAGCCATTAAAATTTGAAAAGATTTAGGTTCAATTATACTTTGATTAGAATTCAGGTATTCAGTCAATACTGTCAGCTGGGTAGAGACAATCACACCACTTTATGGAGATATTTTTTGCAGCCTCGGTTCTTAGTCTATTCCATCACTTTTACACATGATGTAGTATACCCACCTCCAATATGGCCTTTCCAAAACTCTATGTATGCATTTACTAGGTAGTAAGCATTGGCAAGCTGTTTAACCTCTCTGGGATCAATGAAAATAATGAAAGAAAACATAAATCTATATATTATTATAAGAATAAAATAATATATGTGGAAGTATGTGTACTGGTTTTTTATTGCTGATAACAATATTGTCACATCCTGGAGGCTTAAAATAACACAAATATATTAACTCAAATTCTCACTGGATAAGAGTCTGGACTTGGCTGCACTGGATCCTCTTCTCAGAGTTTCACAAAACTATGATCAAGATGCTGGTCATAATGTTGTCCTCATTTGGAGTTCAAGGTTCTCTTCCAGGCTTACTCACGTTGTTGAAAGAACTCAGCTCTGACAGTTGTATGACTGAGTTACCTGATTTCTTTCTGGCTTTGACTCGTGACCAGAAGCCACCTGCTGTTCCTTGACGTGTGGCTCCCACGGTCAGTTCTCAACACCCATGTTTATTTTTTGAGAGGCAGAAAGAGTGTATCTTTGATGCTTCTTATCTCTTCTAAGAGCTCACCCAATTAGGTCAAGCTCATTGAGGATAATCTCCAGTTTGAGATTAGTCAACTGGTTAGTAACCAAATCTTAAATGATATCTGCCATATTAGCAGTGTCACCCACAGGCATGGGGTGAAGGTCACACAAGGTCATGGGTCTTGGGTGTTATCTTAGAATCCTGCCTGTTGTATGTAGCATACCATGATACCTACTCCCTATAAATAAAACAAGATTTTATAGAAAGTGCTACTTGATTTCATCATTTTTACCCACCAGAATCTTAAAAATAATAATCAATTTAGTCTAAGTACATTATAGACAATATTACCTCAAGGATTTTTCAAATCTGCCATTTATTCAGCAAATATTTTTTAACTGGCTACTATATGCTCTCCACAGTGCTAGGCATGGTGACAGAATAAGATAGGCATGGTTTTAGCCTTACAGAATTTACCGTTAGTCCTGAGAAAATAAAATAAACAAATGAGATCACCGAACAAATAAGAAAATACAATTTTTGCAAATTATGGTACGAGTTTTCAGACATCAAAAGGCTTTTAACAAGATAGTGACATTATTCAGAAAAATCACACTTTATTATAATATTAAGAGATTAATATTTGTTGAGAATAACTAAACCCATTCATGAAATTGGTAGTTTTTTCTACACATAAACATAAACGTGTTGGCCTTAGAACCCAAGTCTCTTTCATAAACCTACCTTAGGTTCTACACATAATTAAAAAAAGGAACAAATCTAGTCTAATTTTTTTTGTCTTATGTGTGGGGAGAGGAGAGCCTGGAAATATGTTTTCCAGAGCTTGTAGAGACTTCCACAATGTCATAGATCCAGGTTCCATCAACCTCAACTCATGACTTCCACCTCACAGTCCAAGAAAACTGGTCAAGTCCCAACTGGATTACATTACAACCAGCTAAGAAGGAAGACTTTTAAAGGAACCGGGGCAAAGAGCATATGCCAACTGGTCTGTAAGGAAACTATAAAAACAAAACAAAACCTTCTGCTTGCATGCCATTCCGCTCATTTACCAGAACTTAGTCACATGGTCCTATCTTCCTGCAAGGAAGATTAGATAATGAAGCCTTTTTTTTTTTTTTTTTTCCAGCAGCCATATTCCCAACTAAAATTCAAGTTTTCCATTACAGGGAAGAAAAAGAGAATGGAAACTGAAATAAGCACCTAGCAGTCTGCCATGGGGTGAAAGCCAGGAAGGAAGTTTGAATGGATTAGGCCAAATCCACAACTTTTGGCCAGTTTTGTCCAAGCCTCTCAAACTAACCTTTTGTAGACAAAGGGTCATCCCCAACAATGAGACTTACCAATATAGAATTTGAAGTGGAAGCCCCAATTAGAACTGGTATAGCCAATTTTAAATGTAAAACAAAAGAAAAAACACAGAAAATAAATGTGAGTTTTGATTTATTAGTCAGAATGCCTATCAGATATATGTAACAGAAGCTCCCTCCCCCACCCCCCTTGAACTAGCTGAAGCAAAGAGAAAAGACGTTTTATCGGTAAGATGTTTGTCTAACGCTCAGAACTTACAAAATTACCAAATAACCAAGAGTTTGGAAGAATTGGTATTGAACTAGCTTCGGGGATAAACCAGATACTGAAGGGATCTTCTAAATATGGTAAAATTTTCACCACATTCTCTCTCTACTTTTCACCTCTATTTTGGGGAGTTCGTGGGAGTCAGCTTTATTTTCTTAGATTCCCAATTTAGTGACTATGTGGAATTCTTCCCAACTACTCACTTGAAGGTTTCTGACCAGAGAGGTGATAGAAAGAGACTCAGTTCCTGCAAAGGTATTCAGCTTTGCCCCGTTTGGAGAACATGTCTATCCATGAAGGAGGCATGGTCAACTCCCAACTGAACCAGATGGATATGTACAGGGATGCACGGGAGCTGAAACCTGACGAAGAAGGAGGACAGCTGCTGAGCAAACACGCTCCACAGAGGTCTGCTGGACCTAGAGCCGACACGCTAAAGCTCTGGAAGTCCTGACCACCAGACCCAAGAGCAGAAGAAGAGGCAAAGAGCGAACAAATGTTCTCCGAGAGGATTTTAGAAACTTAAAAATTCTTCCCGAACGAAGATGAGAATAAAATCCATTTGAGGGACGTTTTCATTTCTTGTGGGAACAAAGGATGTTCTTGATTAAGAGAAGAGGTTCGTTTTGTTTGGTTTTATAGAGAGAAAACAATTTTCAGACACTTTATATTTCTGGCCCCGTCTCACCGAGCGAGGCTTTTATCTGATGGCTGTTGCGTAACCCTGGCTAGTCCTTCCACCCAGCTGCATGGGAAGAGCCAAGGGAGTCCCTGGAGCTCCTCTCCCAGCCAACCCCCCAAAAAAAACACACAGGGGAAGGGAATCCAACCAGCGCTGCCCTCTGCCTGGGGCCAAACGCTTCCTTCCTGCGTTTTCTGCGCTTTCTCCCGCCCCGTGTTGCTAGATGTTGTGCTTTCCTGGTCTCGGAGAGTGCTGACATTCAGAATTCAGATTTCAGCTTTGGAGTGGAAGCAAAGAAAGCAAGGAGGCTTTCCACTGAACTTTGGTCCTATGCCTCTTCGGCGTAAAAAGAACGGGTGGATGGTCAAGGCTAGCCCAGCCTGCTGGAGTTCTCCATAGGAATTTGGAGCCAGCCCCAGAAAACAATAAAGTGTTCCTTTGTTTGGTTTGGGGGGTTTGCGGTGCTTTTTTAATTTATTTTGTATTTATTTTATTAGTTTTGTGGCTATGAGTACTTGTTAAAAATAAAATTAGAGTCCTTGCGGTACTCTGTCCTGGCCAGCCATCTCTCCTTCCATAAAAACATCTTGCAGTTCATCCATACATATCTATGAACATTCACATACTCATGTACTTATCACAACTGAATTAATACATATATTGGGTGCTGATATACTAATATAGTGGGGTGATAAATCAATTATTAGTGGTTTTTTTTTGTTTTTTTTTTTACTAAGAAGCTTATGAGATCCCTTTAGTCAGTGTAGGTGAGGATATGCTATATCAGTACTGGTTCCATCTGGAATGCTCTTATATTCTCTTTTATGACTATGATAGTTTTATCAGGCCACCTGCATTGGGATCTGTGTCTCTCTTATTTAAAAGCCCTCATTACTATTTTCAGAGCTCTCTTTTTTTTTTCATATCTGCATACTCAAATTTCACTATCAGTTGATTTCTATAGAGAGTTGATGCCTCTAATTGGTTCCATAAAATACTTTCAGTCTTCTTTACTTCTTAACCTTGAAATTCTCGGTGTCTCTGATACTTTCTCTCTCACTCAGTATTTCTCTATTTCTCTCTCTCTCCTTTCCTCCCTCCCTCCCTGTTTCTTTCTTGCATGGATGGATGGATGGATGGATGGATGAATGGAAAGAAATTTAGGAAGCAAGTTATGAAGAAGGAAGGAAGGAAGGAAGGAAGGAAGGAAGGAAGGAAGGAAGGGAAGGAGAGAGGGAAGAAAGAAGGAAAGAGATTCTTAGAGAGCATTGGTATTATATTCCACAAATGTCAAGAAAGATTTATCACTGATTTGGGTAATAACAACTTTCATATTGACTAACACATGAACATCATGTATGACGTGTTCTATTCAACACTGACTACAGCAGTTGAAGATATATTTAATTTAAAATTTTCACACAGAGCACCATAGAGGTTATAATGAACATAATTAACGCAGCATTGGTTTCCTTGTCTTTTGGCCGAGATAACCAAAAAGGCAATAGATTCGCTAGAGTCCCTGAGGGGGGCAAAGGGAAGCTCAGAAAGAGAGACTATAGCACCTAAATGGAAACTTTACTACCTCATTGCTTAATCTTTTCTGTGCCTTCAAGTCAGGGGAAGGGTTTGCTAGGCCTCGCAGTGGGCTTAAGAATCCACCCTTCAAATAAGGAATGTAAGAGAGGGCCCCTCTTTCAACTCCCATTGCTTCATGGTGGCCTGGATCATGTCAATGCAGAAGAAATTAGTTATTACTGCCTCATTTAGAAGTCTTGTTGACCTAAAAAAAATTAATAAACCTGTGATATAGATTAACTTAGGAATGACTTCTTTTCTCTTTCTTTTTTTTAAAAAATATATTTGTATTTATTTCAGAGAGGAATGGAGAGGGAGACAGAGATAGAAACATCAGTTATGAGAGAAAATCATTGATAGGCTGTCTTCTGCATACCACACACTGAGGATCAAGCCCACAACCTGGGCATGTG
>PVJN01022480.1:0-33368 GCA_004026805.1 Lasiurus borealis | reverse complement strand
GGTTCTCTGTGCTTCCTGGACTTGTAAGTCTATTTCTTTCACCAGATGGGGAAAGTTTTCAGTCATTATTTCTTCAAATAGGTTTTCAGTATCTTGCTCTCTCTCTCTTCTTCTGGAACCTCCATAATTCTGATTTTGGTACACTTTAAGTAGACCCAGAGGCTCTTTACACTATCTTCATATTTTTGGATTATTTTTTCCTTTCCAGTTAGATGTTTTTTGCTTCTTTGTATTTCAAATTTTTTACTTGATTCTTGCAATCCTCTAGTCTGCTATTAGATCTCTGTATAATACTTTTTATGTCAGTCAATGTATGCTTAATTTCTATTTGATCCTTTTTCATTTCCTCTTGGGTCTCGCTAAATTTATTGGCCATATCTAGAAAATTCTTGAAAAACCTTATAACCATGCTTTTGAACTCTATATACAGTCATTTGCTTTCTTCCATTTTTTTCTTTTGTGATCTATTCATCTCCACAGTTTTGCTGCCTCCCTTAGTTGATAGAGTGGCTTTGTGTGCTAGGAGTCCTATAGGACCCAGTGGCTCAACTTTCCCCGTTATCTGATGTGGACACTCTTGATATACCCCTTTGTGGGCTGGGTGCACAGTCTTGTTGTAGTTAAGTCTTGATTATTTTGGTATTACTGGGAGGAATTGACCTCCAGAGATGACCTGATTCAATTTTTTCCACTAGATAGATATAGATACTAATGTTTTATCTGAGTTTAACTCACTTGTCATATAATATGTATTCTTCATTCTCATTCTGCTTCATGGTTAATAGCAGAAGGAGAATGGACTGCAGTGGGTGATTTTAATTTTTTATTGTACAGTGGTACCTCGAGATACGAATGCCCTAACATACGAGATTTTTGAGATACAAGATATCGAGCAAGTGATTTTTTGCTATGAAATACGAGCAACATTTGAGATACAAGTAATCACTCGGATCGGCCAGCTGCACACGACCCACCAGTTTACCGTGACTCTAGCTTCTCATAGTTTCCCAAGCCTCAGTCAGTGTGCTTGTTTACCTTGTTGTTGAAGCATCTTTTGTGCATTTACATACTTTATCACATTTCTTTTTATAACCATGGGTCCGAAGAAAGTGAGTGGGAAGGTCAGTGCTCAGAAGAGGATGATGTCTATTGAATTAAAGCGTGAAATCATAGAAAAATATGATCAAGGTGTGCGAGTGGCTGATGTGGCGAGGCAATCGGGGCGTAGTACTTCAACAATATGCACTGCGCTTAAACAGAAGGAGTTGATAAAGGGTATAACGCCAGCTAAGGGCGTTACAATAATTTCTAAGCTCCGTAGCTCTCTCCATGAAAAGATGGAGAATCTACTGATGGTGTGGGTGATGGAGAAGCAGCTTAAAGGAGATACACTAACACAGGGCATCATATGTGAGAAGGTGTGAGCAATTTACTGTGATTTGCTAGAGCAGACCTCATGCACTTCCACGGATGAAGCATCGAAAGACTCATTTAAAGCCAGTAGATGCTGGTTTGATAACTTCAGGAAAAGGTCCGGCATTCACTCCATAGTCAGGCATGGTGAGGCAGCAAGTTCAGATGTGAAGGCAGCTGAGGATTACTTCAAAACTTTTTCCGAACGGATAGAAGCCAAAGGATATATCCCCCAACAAGTCTTCAACTGTGATGAGACAGGGATTTTCTGGAAGAAGATGCCGAATAGGACTTATATAATAACAGAGGAGAAGGCGATGCCAGGCCATAAACCCATGAAGGATAGGCTTACTTTCGCACTGTGCACCAATGTGAGTAGTGACTGCAAGATCAAGCCTCTGCTCATATACCATTCTGAAAACCCCGAAGTCTATAAGTCACATAAGATTTTAAAAGATAAACTGCAAGTTATGTGGAGGGCAAACCCAAAGGCATGGGTCACCAGGCAATTGTTTGTGGAGTGGGTAAATCTGGTTTTCGGCCCTTCTGTTAAGAAATATCTACAGGAAAACAACCTAACCATGCAAGCCCTCCTTGTCCTCCACAATGCTCCTGCTCACCCACCGAACCTCGAAGATGAACTCCTCAAAGAGTTCAAGTTTATAAAGGTTGTCTACCTACCTCCCAACACCACTCCTATCCTGCAGCCCATGGATCAGGAGGTGATTTCTAATTTTAAAAAGCTGTACATCAAGCACCTGTTCCGGTGCTGCTTTGATGTGATGGAGAACACAAACTTCACCCTTGGAGAGTTCTGGAAGAACCACTTTAACATCGTGATATGCCTCAGAATTATTGATCAGTCCTGGCTGGGTGTTACAACGAGGATTTTGACCTCTGCATGGAAGAAGCTGTGGCCTAAGGCCATAGACAAAAGGACCTTCAAAGGATTCGAACCCGAGGTGCCAGTGAAGGAGGAGATAGTGTTTTTGGGAAAATCCATGGGCCTGGAGGTGGATGAGAGAGACGTGAATGAGCTCGTCGAGGAGCACTCTCTGGAACTCACCACGGAGGAATTACAAGAGTTGCAATCTCAGCAACATGTGGAGGTTCTCCAAGAAATTGGTTTCCAGGAGGAGCCAGAGGTGGAGGAGATCTCTGCAAGTGAGATAAAGGAGATCTTAGGAATGTGCGAGAAGGTGTCACACTTCGTGGAAAAGAAACACCCCAAAAAAGTTGCTACTGGTAGTGCATAGGATTTGTTCAATGAAACTTCCCTCACCCATTTCAGAAACATTCTGAAAGGGAGGAAGAGGCAAATCTCATTGGACACGTGTTTGTTTTTTTTAAATCGGCCAAGAATGCAAAGACCAGTAGCAATTAAGTTCAGTGAAGATTACTTAAGTTACATTCAGTTTAGGGATAAAGTGTAGCATTAAGAGTGTAATGAGTAGGTAAATACACTTTATAAAACCAGTTTATTCCTTTACATTATCTTTTATTAAGTTTTTATACAATATTTGTCATTTATAAATACATTTTTCCTATTCAAAAACATGTAACAAGAACAACTGGGGTGGCATTTTGGGGGCTGGAACAGATTAACAACATTTCAATTGATTTCAATGGGGAAATTTGCTTTGAGATACGAGCAACTTGATATATGAGCAAGGTTACAAAACGAATTAAACTCATATCTCGAGGTACCACTGTACTTTGAAAATGTTTTCCAAACATCTTTTTCCATTCTTTTTCCTCACCTTGGTGATTACTGCAAGATTGCCTATATAATATCACTCTACACACTTCCAGGGTGACAAGTCCATATCTGCATACTTGCTCAAATTATCAATTAACTGACTTAATTATTTAATAAAAGATACTTTAACTTATACAACCTCTTTAGAAATAAAATACTAAGGTAGATATCACTAAAATTTCTGTGAAGGCTTTATCATTCCTCTCAGACTCATGTAATTATTTTCTTTCCTACATTATTACAGTATCTTCCCTTACTTTATTTTATATTTATCTTGGTTTAATTTTTTTATTTTAAATATATAATGATTCTTAATCAATACCATTGTCTAATACTACCACAAGGGAAATGCTTAATTCCAGTTATGTGTATTCCTTGAGTGAGATGACAAGAGGCATCTTCCTAAAGACTGTGTACACTTGGCAGAGCTCCTGGCTTCTAGTTATGTATGCTATTAGGGTTCATGCACTCTCTTTCACGTTACGCACAGAGTACACTCATAAATTCCAGAGGATTAGAAACCAATCATTTTTATGGCTACCATTAACACTATATTTTCTGTTAGTTCTCCATTATAGTCATTTGATCAAATTAATGTTGAGTAGCTGATATTCAACACATGAGGTTATAAACTTCCATACATAGAGGTTTCACTACAATGGACAAACCAACAATCATGAAATCATAATGTACATCAAATACATTCTTTTTAAAAAATGTGTTTCCTATCCAATAATCTGTTAGTTTAAGGAATTCATGTATTTTTCTATGTAATTGTTCATTAAATATATACTCATAATAACTCCCTTTTTTTGGCCTTTTACATAGAATACAGAATAACCCACAGGACTGAATTATTCAATTGGACATACTATTTTAATAAGACAGAAATGTAGGCTTGACTCCTGACCAACTTGCACATAGTCATTGAGGTGATACTCCATGCTGTCGTTGAGCTAGCATCTTTTATGAATATGTTAGATATTTTTCTTTTTGTCACCACATAGATGTAAAATCTGCACTTTCAAAGCAAAATAACCTAGCATAAAATAGTGAAATTGTGTACCTTAAACTATTTTTAAAAGTAACCTTCAAAATTTAAACTTCCATCTTTTGGGAAACATAGTGGGAACTTTTTATTACTATGATAGCAAGGATTTTTTTTAAATCCATAAAACTTTCATATGGGTATAAAGATGTCTATTTTCCTAAATAACACATTAATTAAATATTCTTGTTAAAGTTTTGTCAACCCCTAATGTATCTAAACTCTCTGTCATATGCCATTCAAAAAGATGTAGTTAGCACTGACATAAATGATATGAATAAATGTGATGGAAATATTTTGAAATATTCTAATTTCATTCTGTTTGTATTTGAACACTTGTTAGATGTCAGATATGTTGTAGCTACTACACTGCATGATTTCAAAACATCATTTCCTTTGCAATATAATTTTTTTCTTATTTTCCCAAGTTTTTTCTAAATAAAGAGTGGCATATGAGCTGAGCTCTGAAAAGGGAAATGAGAAAAGTTTGTCAAATAGGAAACCCTAAAGAAGAAGAAGAAAGAACAGACACTAAAGGGCTAAAGATATTTTTAATAAAAATATTTCATTAAAAAAAAAGAGAGAGAAAAAATATGTAATAACTATTTTCTTTTGCTCACAATTTTTGGCCAAAATTTCTTTTAAATGAGGGAGGGAAGGGCATTATTGTTTGTCTACCAACTATTGATGAGAAGTCATTGATTAGCCTTTAAACATATTGATTGTGAGAGTGTGAATTTTATTGAAGTGCCTCTGCAAATTATAATACATTGAAATATGTTATTTTTACCTATTACCCCAATTAGACATTTTAAAGTTAAAGGGGCCTCCAGGGACAACTATGAAAATTTTTGGCAAGGCAATTACTTAATTATACTCAAAAAATAAATAGTATTTCAAGCTTGTTAAAGTGAATTGTTCCCACGCTCTATTTACTTTTGAAAAAATCATTCTTCTTTAAAAAGTTTATTTTTAAATGTCAATATTGTAATATGCTATGTGAAGGAGGAAGAATTAATTATTTTACATTTCCTATCTCAATCCTAAGAAATTTATAGTTATATTGCATTTGACATATTAATCTAGAAAATAACAGTTGTGATGGCAATTTTAATGAGGTATGTTTAATTTACACTAAGTGAAAGGTACATATGTTAAGTGTAAAGTTCCATGAGTACTCAGAATTTCATGCACTAATATAACCCAAACATCTGTCTTAAGTACAGAACATTTTCATTAGCAATATCTCTAATGTTACTTCCCATCCCCAAGCAAACACAGTTCTGGTTTCATTTACTGCTAATAGCTTTGCTTGTTCTACAACATCATATAAACTGAATAATATACCACATACTCTTTTCTGACTGGCTCTTTTCAATTATGTTTTATTTGATATTCATTCGCACGTGTATCTGTAATTTATTTATCTTTATTGCTGAGAATAATTCCATTGATTTTTTTTTTTTACCCATTTTGGTATACATGTGGGTTTTTAGTTTTTAACTACTATGAACAAATCTTATAACCATTCTTGCTTAACTTTTACATATGTATATTTTCCTGACCCTTCTTGCTCATCCCATCTAATTAGCATGAACATGGTCTGGTAGATATAATGGGTAATATGCTATCCAGACCTTTATTTACTATATTATGACAAAGGGCATGAGAATTATCATAACTCTGGGCAAAACTACAAATGTATATCTGTGTCATTCCATTTGAAGGTATCTGATTTAGAGAAGGATACATTTACTGGAGCAACAAATCTATATCGAGTACCTGAATATACATTAGTCTCTTCTAACCAAAATGCTAAATCAGGCACAGCAGCCTTGATCAGGGCTACATTTTGGACCAGTTTGAGGTTAACATTAGTAGTCATCATTGACTTTCTCAAATCTTGACAAGAAAATGTTCAGTCTTTTACACTAAGTACTATTTTGTATGCATCTTAAGAAAATTTTCCTCTATTCTAGTTTACTGATGATTTTTTAAAATCAATGGGTATTAAATGTTATAAATCACTTAGATGTGATTTGAGATGTGATTTGGAGTGCTTTAACTTATTAGTATGGGTAATTAAATGATAGAATGTTAAGCCAAATTTTCATCCTGGGGATGAATCTCTCTTAAGACACAATTATTTATCTTTTTATATTTGTTGGATTAAATTAACTTATTGAACTATATTATTTCTATGTTTTATGTATTTTTATAGTACAGTTAGTGTACTTTGTGACTTGCCTAAGAAATCATTACCTGTCTGTGAATATCTCTTATGTTTCCTTATATAAATTTTATACTTTTACAGAGGCATATATGATCCATTTCAGTTTTACGTACAGTGTTAGATAACAATAATATTCTTTTTTCTTTTTTTCTCTCTTTTTAGTATTGGCATCTAATTGTTACTATAGTATTTGTTAAAATATTATTTTGATAAATTTGAATTATTTTGATAATTATTTTGAATCATTTTGATAATTATGTTAAAAATCAATTGATCATGTGTATGTATGTTTGGTTTTTGACAGTATCTTCTGTTACTGTCTATATTATATCACATTATGATTTTACAACTTTATAGTAAGACTTTAAAATCAGGTAATATAAGACCTCAAAACTTAATTATGTTTTTCAGAATTGTTTAAGCTCATACATATTCTTTGACTTTTACTATATCAACTTCAGTAGCAACTGTTGCTCTCTAAAAACTGCCTCCTAGAATTTTTATTTATTGCATTAAGTCTGTACGTAAGTTGGGGGGACAACTGATATTTCAATAATATAATTTTCAAATAATGACTTTCTGGAGTGTTTGAGGACTTTGGTACATTTACTGAATTTCATACACATAGACTGAGTGGCCAGATTACTATGCATCCAGAAATAATAGTAATCTGGACAATGAGTATATATATTAAAAGCCTATACAATAAAAACCTAATATGCAAATTGACCAAAAGGTAGAATGACCAGTTGGTGGGGAACAGGGCCAGCTAGCAGCAGCACCAGGCTGGCCAAGGTGGGTGCCAGCGGGCAGAGGAAGGGGACGGTGATGAGGGGGAGGGTAGAGCTGACAGTAACCTCCTGCAGAAGGAAGCCATTGGCAGTGGCCACAGGACAATAGGGGTGGGTAGAGAGCTGTCCCCTGGTGGTCAATGCGCTCCCACAGGGGGAGCGCCATTCAGCCACAAGCCAGGCTGATGGCTGGCGAGCACAGTGGTGGTGGATGGAGCCTCTCCCACCTCTGAGTTAGTGCTAAGGATATCTGACTTATGGCTTAGGCCCACTGATCGGGAGGAGCAAGCCTAAGCCATCAGTCAGAAACCCCCTGAGGACTTCCGGACTGTAAAAGGGCACAGATTGGGCTGAGGGACCAGTCTGCCACCTGCAAATACATAAATATTATATATATACTAGAAGGATGGTGCATGAAATTCATGCATGGGGGGCAAAGGGGTGTCCCTCAGCACAGCCCGCACCCTCTCCAATATGGAACCCCTCGAGGGATGTCTGATGGCCTGTTTAGGCCCAATACTAAATGGGCAGTTGGACATCCTTTTCACAATCCAGGACTGCTGGGTCCCAACTGCTCACCTACCTGCCTGCCTGATTGCCCTTAGCCATTCCCCAGCAGACTAACTGATGCCTACATGCTCCCCTCCAAGCCTATTTGCCCCTAAGTGCCCTCTCCTGCAGGCCTGGTCCCCCCCAACTGCCCTCCCCTTCAGACTTGATCACCCCAAATGCCCTCCCTTGCAGGCTATCTTGTGGTGGCCATCTTATGTCCACATGGGTGCAGAATCTTTGACCACATGAGAGCAGCCATCTTGTGTCTTGGAATGATGGCCAATCTGCATATTATGCTTTTATTAAATAGGGTAGAGGCTTGGTGCATGGGTGGGAGCCAGCTGGTTTGCCCTGAAGAGTTCCCGGATCAGGGTGGGGGTTCCCTTGGGGTGTGGGGCAGCCTGGGTGAGGGGCCTGTGGTAGTTTGCAGGCCGGCCATGCCCCTCAGCAACACAAGTGGAGGTCCTGGTATCTGGAATTTATTTATCTTCTACAATTAAAACCTTGTAGCCTGGAGTGTAGCCAAGCCTCCTGCTCGCTCCTTAGCCACAGCCATTTCTGTTAGGATTTATTTATCTTCTATAATTGAAACTTTGTAACCTTAAGAGGAGGCCTGGGCAGGCCAGGGCTGTGGAAAGCATGGCTTCCTCCATAACCAGGGAAATCCAAGCCTCCGTCCTGCTCTCTCCATGGCCACAGCCATCTTAGTTGGGGCTAATTTGCATACTCACTCCTGATTGGCTGGTCGGCATGGCTTGTGGTATAGCAGTGGTATGGTCAATTTGTATATTACTCTTTTATTAGACAGGATATTGGCCAGATTATTATTGTACATTCAGTAGTCATTTGAGAGGATCCTTGCTTAAGATATGAAGTAATTTGAGTCACTGTTGCCCTTATATTTTCTTGTACAAGTCTTGCCACTCTCAGTTCTGTCCTAAAATTGACTAGTCGCTGAGGGCCACAATTCACACATTCAGATGCAGATTTTCTGCTGACTGTCCAATCTTTAAACACTTTAACAAGAGCTACTCTTGAACATTTAACAAATTCAGCTGTTTTGCTGATACTCCATGGTTCTGAGCCAACGGTTATCTCACATTCAAAGACTGTTAAATCGCATTGTTTATCCATATCTTTAGAAAAAAATCACTTCTACTGTCATAGTAAACAACCCGCTTATAATAGTCTGGCCCTCTAGTAACTTCAGTGCAAAATTATAACTACTTTGCCTACAAATGTCATGTGGTCATAATAATTTGGCCACTCAGTATATATGATCATGTTATCTGCAAATAAATAGCATTTTGCCATTCACTTTCCATAGTACTTGTATTTTATTTTCATGTTGCAGAACAACATTGAATAGAAATATGAAAGATCATGATAGGCCTGAGACAACAATAAGGTAAAGTGAGGGAAAACTATCTCCCAGATACTTCAAATTCTCCACACTATTCTCTTTCATTCACAAACTTTATTGAAACAAAATGAGTTACTCAGAAACAGAATGACCAGCTAAGATCTTCCTGAATTATTGATACAGAAAAATTCTGATTAATTATAAAAAGATTTTCAAATGCCTACATTTTAAGACAGTTTGTTATACTCTAATAGTCAAGCAGAACAAAGGAGTTATGTTTGAACATGGAATGCTGTCTTAACAAATATCTCACTTTTTGGCAAAGGATCTAGGGTTAAGAACCAGGTAAAACCAGGAATGATCTTGAGAGACTAAAAATAAAATTATAAAGATTCTCAAAAAGAGAGTTAGTGTACACCTAATGAGCCTGCAGAAGGTTCTCACTGAATGATTAAAGGGATGCAAGGAAAATATTGGAGTTGGTGGAAACATGCAGTAGTGGAAATTTGACAATACTGCCAACTAAAACAAATGTATAATTAGGAAGCTTAATTTGGTTAAGAATATTTCCAGGCAGAATATCAAAGGTTATACCTAGTCTCTTCTTTTTTTTTTTTTTAATATATTATATTGATTTTTTTACAGACAGGAAGGGAGAGAGATAGAAAGTCAGAAACATGGATGAGAGAGAGACATTGATCAGCTGCCTCTTGCACGCCCCACAGTGGAGATGTGCCCACAGGCAAGGTACATGCCCCCAACCGGAATTGAACCTGGGACCTTTCAGTCTGCAAGCCGACGCTCTATCCACTGAGCCAAATGGGTCTCGGCCGTAGTCTCTTCTTACTATACATCTCAAAACACAGGAGTGAGAGATGAGATAAAAGAATAAACATTTTGATAAAAAAGTAATCATTTCCTGTATTTAAACATAAAAAAAAATCTCAATCCTCATATTTACACACACACACACACACACACACACACACACACACACATAACAGCTGCAGCACAAAACATTATCACACTAATAGTTACTTCAGGGGAAATCTCTAAATTCAGCTTATGCCTGTAAGATACTTTATTAAGACCTTATAAAGATTTAAAGTAGTATGTTATAAACCATTTTCCAATAGACAAATGATGTATGAATCTACAGACCCCATTTAACCTCAGTGTGTGTTGTCCTCCAGACCCTCACTGAGCCCAAAGCAGAATTTGAAGATACTTGTATGCATGTATGTATGTGGATTTTTTTGTGCGTTGATTTATAATCCACTTTTTCCCATAGAGGATTCTAAATCAACACACAAAACATCCACAAAATTTTTTAAAGGTCTATACCAGCTTAGACTGAAAGTGATAGTAAAAGTAAAAAAAAAAAAAGTGGGGGGAGGGGACGTTGGCTCTTCAAATTCCTATAGGAAAGAAGCAAATTGAGAGAACTACATGGGTACAAATGCTTCCTACTTTCATCAGAAAATAACATATTTAGAGGACAAAACAAATAGCCAAAAATGCAGTTCCAAAAGCCATGAAAAATAACCATATGAAGGAACTGTCACATATTTCCAATTCGATTTTAGAATTGCTATGGGCATGTGTCTCCTGTGCGCCCATTCTTTCTCCTTTTGTGGACAGGAAAAGATATAGTGATTTTTTTTTCCTATACTTGTTTCACCAGTGTATGTTAGAGGTGGTAGTAGAAGGCATGTAACTTTTACATGAACTTTTTAGTTCAAAAGTCTTCAGATTTAAAGAAATAATATAAAAGGAATTATATCCATGAAAATACATCTAAGAGTGCTCATCTGAACCTGAGCATGAATGGGCTATGGAGATCCATAACCATAGCTGATAAGAAAAGACTTTGTAGTCACAATAAAGTATGAGTATATTTTCATGTGAGTGGCATTACTGGAAGCAGACAGACTGGCATATCCTCTATTATATTTTAAAGATAGCCATAACTACATCTCTTTGGACATTCTTCCCTTAAAGTGATAGGGTTTATATTTTATATCCCCTGTCTCTGAGTCTGGGAAGATTGGAGACTATGGTGGAAGTAACTACCTATGCCTTCCTAGGTTAGGTAATAACGATGGTGCAACTTTTGCCTCGAAGACTGTAAGAATTATGCTGGAACTCTAAGCTGCTTTGTAAGCCATTCAATTGGACTAAGGTTGTAAGGACATCCAGAATAGTTCAGACAGAGAAGCTACACTGAGAGACCTTAAGGCTATGTGAAGAGCAAAGATGCCAGGCATTCCCCAGGTGCTTTAGCACACCTCCACCGCACCCCTACTATTTCATCTCCAGTCACTAACCAATTGTGACCTCGTGATTTATCTCAAACCAGAGCCATAAATCAAGACCTTCCTGAATTCCTGATGCACAGAAACCTGGCGATAATAAAATGTTCGTAGTTATTGTAAACCACTAGATTTGGATAATTTGTCATACAGATGTTGATAAAAATGCTTATCAGTTAAATTTTTATTTCAGGATATTTTGTTTTACATTTATGCCAGTTCTTTTTTATTCTTTTGCATACATTCTATTCATTATTTTCATGGTTTTCTTCAAACCGTTGAGTGTGTTTATACATTATTTTAACATCTGGGTCCTATATCCATTATTGCTGTTAACTAATTTTCTCCTGGTTATGGGTCACATTTTTCTACTTCGTTGTGTATTTAACAACTTTTAATTGGGTATGGGATATTGTAGGTTTTACTTTTGAGGGTAGTTTTCTTTTTCTTTTAAAGACTGTTGAAGTTTGTTTTGACTAGGAGTTCATCTACATATTAATTTGTAAACCTTTGGTGGTCTCTTTCGAATGCCCCAGGTGTTTAGCAATGCCTCTGTACTCTGGATGGTCAGAATTTAAATACCTCTTGCCCTTATATTGATCAGATAAAAATTATTCAGCAGTACCACTCCCCTGCCTAGCAGTGGTTCTCTACCCAGCTCCTAGGAGTTTTACTCTCTCTATCCATTCCGTATTTTGTATTTAACAAACTACTCCAAAGAAGCTTTATAAAGAGTTGGGAAACTCTTTTAGCTCCCTCTCATTTTACACTTAGTCCCTTATTTTCCAGCCCTTTTTTGTGTCTGAACACAGAAAAGCTGCTATGGCCTTTCTGTTAGCCCTTCCAGCTTCCCAATTGGAAGGTTTTCTAGAAAGAAAGATGGACTGATTGTAGAACATTGTTTCCTTCTTTAGGGAATCGTGGCCCCATGCTGCATTTTTTCCAATGTTTGAAAATTCAGGCTTCATAGATTTTGTCCCATTTTTTCTTTATTGGAGGTCAGTCCAGTACCAGTTACTCCACCATAGTTGGAAGTAATAGTCTCAAATTTCTATAATCCAAATTTTAAAATCCCGTGTTTTTTTTTCTCTTCATGACATTATAATATTATATCTTCCATGTGGTAAATCAGTCTGATCACTCTTTTAGTCTATCTAATATTTTCTTTAAAGGCCACATTTTTCAAGTTTAGTACTTCTGTTTTATTTTTGGCACTTCTATTACTTATTAAGCCCCCTTGTTTTTTTATGAATTCATTTTTTTTCAAATTTTAATTAGAAAGTCCTCATCATCTTTATATTTCCAGCTATTCCCTTATTGTTTGTGTTGTCTCATGTTTGTGGATTCTCAAGTGTGTTTGGCAGTTTTTGCATATGAATGTTAAATCAGTAGTTTCCTTCCATGAAAATCTCAAATTATACTTTTTGTCCTAGATTAAGCAGTTGTCCCTATAGAATATTTTGAGTTTGTGTTAGCAAGGGTAATTTGGAATAAAGACCAGTTGTATATGAGGTTTTTTTTTTAGTTTAATATAGTTTTGTTTTGTTTTTAGTTTTGTATGTTTATATAGGGTCCAATAATTCTGTATGCCTAATACCTGTCTTTCTAATTTCTTTCAAAATAACATTTTTTTAGTGAAGATTTGGGTCTGGTAAGTTAATTTTGGTTATGCCCAGTTTGTGACTATTCCAGTAGAGATAAAGTTTCATTCCTCTTTTTGATGAGACAATTTATATCAGGGTCATTCTTCTGTCCAAGCTCTCTGATTTATGCAAATAAATAGATAAATAAAAAAGAAAGGAAAGCTGTTATAGTGCTTCATCAAGAATAGATCTAAAGGCCTTAAAAACATTCCCAAAATAAATGTTTGAATCCTAATTTGTATGTTCATGTGTAATATATTTAATGCAAAATCTGTGTGATAGAATCATGAAGAAAGTCTTGTAACATGGGGTTAGTCTGACATCTTGAGCAGAAGTTTTGATAGGAATTTGATATCTCTCCTCTTACCTGTCAAAACAACTTACATTTGGGAATTCTGTCAAATAATTAACCAAATATGATTTTTTGTTTACATAGGTTATTTAATTTTACACTATTAATATATTAAAAGAAACTCAAGTATATAATTTTTAAATGAGTCTATTTTAAAAATAGTTTAATATTTAATTATACGTCAGAAATTATCTGAGATATTTATATTCATTAAATTATTTAAATGCACTCCTGTAATTCTGAAAAATTCCATGAATTTTGTTAAGATTTTCAAAAGCCTTGAAAAGGTGACATTTAAATTATATTATAGACTGTAATATTTACAGGTGACAAACTATGATTTCTGTGATTTGTTTCAAAATAACACAGAAGTTGGTAGAGTATAGCTTTATAAAGACTGACCATGAATTGATCATTTGATCATTTTGCAGCCTGGATGATGACTGGATAGAGGTTTATTATACTATTCTCTCCACTTTTTAAAGAATAAAAATTTTTCATTAAAAATTATTTGAAAAATAAATATTGTATCTTTAAATAATCCCTTAAACTTTTTAAGTAATCATGAAGTTAAGACATTTTCATGATTTTATGACAAATATACATAGTTTGTATTTCCATTTTTCAAGTAATAAACAATATATTTTCATTAAAAAATATATTGAATTTATTAGGATAACAAATGGTGATGAAAGGAAATTTGACTTTGGATAATACACAATACAATCTATACTAATAAAAGGATAATATGCTCATCCTTCCAGACAAAGTCACAAAGGCCGAGGAGAGCAGGCAGCCATGGGGTAATGGGACGGCGCCTTCCCTAATCTGCCTGGTGACATCCTGCAGAAGGAAGCCAGACTGAGGCGGAGGCCCGCTTCATGGGGCAGGTCTAAACCATCAATAGGACATCCCCTGAGATCTCCTGGACTATGAGAGTGGGCATACTGGACTGAGGGGGCCCCCATAGTGTGCACAAATTTTCATGCAACAGGCCTCTACTACAGTGGTCGGCAAACTCATTGGTCAACAGAGCCAACTATCAACAGTACAATGATTGAAATTTCTTTTGAAAGCCAAATTTTTTAAACTTATTTCTTCTAATGCCAATTATTCAAAAGAGACTCATCCAGGCTGTGGTATTTTGTGGAAGAGCCACACTCAAGGGACCAAAGAGCCACATGTGGCTCACGAGCCACAGTTTGCCAACCACAGCTCCAGTATACAATGTGCTATAAAATTGTATACTTGCCAAGACCGGTTTGGCTCAGTGGATAGAGCGTGGGTTTGCGGACTGAAGGTTCGATTCCAGTTGGGGGCATGTACCTTGCTTGCGGGCACATCTCCACTGTGGGGTGTGCAGGAGGAGGCTGATCGATGTCTCTCTCTCATCGATGTTTCTGACTTTCTATCCCTCTCTCTTCCTCTCTGTAAAAAATCAATAAAATATATTTTAAAAAAAGTGTATACTTGAACCCTGATAATTTTATAACCAATGCATTTTAAAATTTAAACTCAGTATTTGTTGCTAAATTTGTGTTATTTAAAGCAGAAAATTTTAAAATTGCATTTAAAATTTCTAAAAAGAAAGCAAATCTATTGGAAAGCTAATAAGTCCTAAACTGGAGCTTGCGTAAGATCTTATCAATTGCATTTACTGTTATCATAGACAAGTAAAGCAATGATTCTAACTGAACTTTAATTTGAAGATAAAATAATAAATTTCCAAGGCTCTTTTATTTTTTGTAGCAAGTTTCTCAATGTGAAATTTTAAAAATGCAAAGAATCTTTTATTGTTGGAAACTAATTTTCCCCAAGAATATATTCATTTTTAAAAGGACATCTAGAAAGCTAATCAGGGAAAAGAATAAAGGTATTTGGGATACATGTGAACTCTTTCTCAAATGAATGAAGCTAGGACTAAATCCAGATTATTCTAATACTGAAAACATAATGTCATTTGATACATTTGAATACTTTTTGGCTTGCAGTACAAGGACCACAGCTGGGGTTTTCAGCTTGTTATTGATATATTTAATGAAGCCATTCTCATGCATTGTTAGTTGTCCTTTTTAAAGCAAACGTGGTTTTCCTGAATCCTTTGATTATCCTTTTTGATATTTTTCAACTCCTTCAATTAGCTATTATCCAGGCAATATCAATCAAGCAGAGAGAAGTTTGAAGCATTGGATACTAACCTATAGCTTCATTTTGAACCAGGTAGAAAGCATGATATTTTATTCTCATTCTTCTAAGATTCACTAGCTCTACACGATGGTAAGCTAAACTAGAGTTGAAAAGAATATTGCCTTCTCTAAAGCAGGCTGCTGTACTCAGAGGTTGAAGGCACTTTTAATCCACTGTGGAACCAGCATGAGTGATTGAAGAAGACTGTACATCTTGCCTATTGTTAAGGTCTGTTCCTTAAAACATCTTAATACAAATTAAAAGACATGAAACCTGTCTTTTTTCTTTGATAGAGTGTATTTCTATTACATAAAATACAGCTCTGAATAGTGGAAGAGGAATTTACCCGATATGTAAAAGGGTTAGCTAGCTAGCTTAATTAGTCAGGTTTAGGTTAGGAATGAAAGGGCTCAATAAGAGAGGAATACATAATTAAGACTTGAAGACACCAGGTTGTTTATCTTACTTGTACAGAAAATAGAGAAATACAATAGACAAATAGAAATATATCTGGCTTGTGCAAGTAAGGCAGCCATAAACCAAATGTAACTCGGGCCTGAGCAATTAAAGTGACCATAAGTTAGGTCAAAAGTGGCCCTGACCTAAGTAGCTGGGAGGTCTATAAGATAAGGCCTTCTCTGCCAACACAACTAGGAGAGCTATAAGATAAATCAACAGTGCTCCAACCAACAAGATAAGAGGGAGAGAAAATGGGGACACCATGTGGGCTTTGAGCAACAGTGACTCAACAAACAAAATCAGAGGAAGAGAAAATGGAGACATCACATAGGGGCTTTAAGCTTTGAAAACTAACTCTATGTAGCAAAATGACCAATAGGAAAGAGTCAGATTCAGACAAAGAACTGCAGCCTATTTAATGCCTCAAGACAAAGAAACCAGTGGTGACCCTTCTCAGGGGACCCTCTGTCTGCCCAGGAGGGACAGAGTCCTATGTTTAGAATTTAGAATTAGGTTTTAGAGGTAGTGCCTGCTTGCAATAAAGTTTCTGCTTGCAATAAAGTTTCTGTAATTTTCAACTATCATCTTTTGTCTCTGGTTTCATTCTTGGAAACCAACGAGACAAGAATCTGGGAATTCAGGGCATTCCAGTTCAATTTCCTCCTTTCATATGTAGGTCTCATTAGTCTCTATACTTTATCCACCAAAGGTCCTCCTCCTCATGGGAGAGGAGGAAGCACTCAATCTTCTTTCATATAATGATAACCTTTATCAGCTTGCATTTTGGAGACTAATAAAGAATAAGCCTTTGGATATTAAAATACCACTTATCTCTAACTGGAGATAAGACATGGCCTACTGTACTTCTGGAGTGGAACCACTTAGACAGAAGATAATACTGGCCTTTTTTTTTTTTCTTCTTTCTTTCTGATAAGAAGCAGTCTGTTATCACTCATTCATAGTTCTCATAAGGTAATATATTTCATGATTAATTTTAGTTTCATATTATTTACATGTTGAATAAGAGATTTATAAAAGACTATGAGAAAACATGGAGCTTTATGTATATACTAGGGGCCTGGTGCACCAAGTTCATGCCCTAGGGGTAGGGGTGTTCCTCAGCCCTACCTGCCCCCTCTCACATATTGGGAGCCCTCAGGGATGTCCTACTGACAGCTTACGCTCACTTCCCCCAGCCCCCTCCCGGGAGCAGACCTAAGAACTGTCTAGCCTCCCTTTGTGGGAGGTGATCGGGCTGATCAGGGGAAGGACCAGCCCCATCATCCCGCTGCTGCAGCCACTGTCAGTCACCACAGCCACCAAGGTGGTTCCATCAACATGGGCTCCAGTCCCTTCACCGTGAAAAAATGACAACTTTCTTTAGGCATTTTTAAGATGTATCTTTCATAGGATATGACATTTCTTTCTTTGTATTTTATCCTCACCTGAGGATATGTTTCCATTGAGTTTTAGAGAATGGGAAGAGAAAGGAAAAGACAGAGAGAAACATCAAAGTGAGAGGAACACTTTGATTGGTTGCCTCCTGCATGAGCCCTGACCTGGGAGGAGCCTGTAACCTCGGTACATGCCCTTGATCAGAACTGAACTCAAACTCTGTGGTTGGCAGGCCAAGGCATTATCCACTGAGCCAAACCTGCTAGGGCAGGACATGACATTTCTTAGCTCTCCAGCAGCAAACCTTTGTTTTTTTTCTCCAGAAGTGTAGTGGAAAAACCCTAGATCACCTTTTTGGATTCTTATTACCCAAGTTACTAAGAATATTAGCAGTGGCATACAGGGAGCTTAGCCAATAAGCAGTCAGAAAAGGTATTTCCTCTGTAGTGGCCGACGTTTTGGGCTTGGGCAGTGGACCCCCAGCTCACTCCAATTGCCATCTTCAAATCTGCCCAGGCCTGCCCAGGCCGAAAGCCTCTGGCCAAGGCTTTTGAGCTGTGCAGGGAACCCACAGTTCGCTCCAATCACCGGCTCTGCCCCTGCCGAGGCCAAAAGCCTCTGGACAGGAAACATCCAGCTCCCTGTGATCACCAGCTTTGCCCCTGACCCCTCCTCTCTGATCACAGGCTTGGTCCTGCCCAGGAGCCCTGTGGCTCAGGCCATTCACAGGCTTCTCAGGGCTCACTCGAGGCCTACCTCAGAATGACCTGGGTGCCAGGATGTTCCCAGGACCTAGGAGCTGGGTGCCTATGTATGCAAATTAAGCCATCATCTTTGATGGCTTAATTTGCATACTCACTCTGATTGGCTGGTGGGTGTGGCTTGTGAGTGTAACAGAAGAACAGTCAATTTGCATATTATTCTTTTATTAGATAGGATAACTTATACATTCAACACATTTTTAAAGTCATGGTTCTTACTTTAAAATACTACCTATCCTGTTATTTTCAAGAGATTCATTATAACTTTGGGTTTTAGAAACTCTCATGGTCCCACAAGTTATATGTAGCAGAACATTTTTTCATGATTTTTTTCAACTTAACATAAATGCTATTCTATATACACTGAAGGATGACTTTCATAAAACAATTTACTTTTATTAAATTTATTTTTATGTTTTTTTACTTCCTTCTGAGATGTTTTTGATAAAACAATTTAACTATAAACTAGTATATCTGTATACAAATATCTATTTATTTGGAATGCCCTAGAAATATAATTAAAAGTTTTCTATTGGGATTGAATTGCATAAGTTAATTATTCTGATTAAAATTACTGGACAAATCAAGATCTAGGGTTTATTATGTAGCCTTCAATTACAGCTTTATGTTTAAAATATATTTTTACATGCAGAAAATGAGAGGAAGCTTTAAAAGTTTAAGTGATGTAACACAGATTGATGACATATGTATTTACTCATTGTGGTTGACTGTAAAAGTATTCAATATAATAAAGAGGCAGAGTGTATCACCCCCTGTTGAATTTGTGTTTGACCTTAAAATTTACTGTGGGTAATAAAATGGATCAGAACTGATGGTGTGCCAGATCCAAGTGTAGGCCTCAATCAAGACATTTCCACTCTCTTTGGAAACCCTGAAATATTATGTGAAACATACTATTGTAAATGAAAAATATATAAACAGAGAAGAGCCATCCCAATAAGTTCATCTGGAATAGTCAGCCCTGCTTGTTATACCCTACTGACTTCAGACCATTAATTAGTCCAGCCAAGATCAACCTGGTCCAGTGAACTCAAAAGGAACTTCTAAATAATATGTAGGAACTTGAGACATAATTAATCATTATTGTTTTAAAGCAACTTCACTTCCCACGCTCAGAAAAGATCAGGACCCAGGTAACAGACAGTGACGTGGCTCAGCTTAGACCCAGGTAACAGACAGAAACTTGCCAACAGTAGCTGCTCTATATCTAAATTTAGCCTAGCACTAGGAATGCTCAGGGACAACTCAAGAATGCAAATAAAGCTTTCCACTAATATTTACAGGGTAATCTAAAATTGTTGGGAGAATATTAAATTTGACAGTAAAATAGTAATCAAATTTTCAGATTAATTTAAATTGGCGAATTGAAATAAGTGAATACCCAAGAAAATTTAATTGTACTGGACAAAAAGCTATTAACTAGTATTAACTAAAATTTCTATTGGTAGTTCATCTCATGGTAAAATTGCTTAACATGCAATGAACATAAATCAGGCATATCTGTGTGCAAAAAATTAAAATGTAAAGTTATCAAGATTGCATTAAAATTTTTTACAAAAGTTTCCATTAATAAAAAAAAGGGGGGAGGGAATAGTAGGATAATATTGTGTAAGAAAAAAATATCTGGTAAGTAAAATACATCTAGAAAATTTTTACTTTAGAAAATTAATTTTTATTTGTAATACTAACAGTAAGACAACCATGAAAAACACACATGACATCAAAATAAGCCAAAGGGTTTTTGGTATTTTCTCTGTAGGCACTTATGTTCTCTTTGAAAAAAAAACCAAACAATTTTATATCTTATTCTTCATCTACATGTCTTGTTTTTCTTTTCTTTGTCTTATTGTACTGTTATGCATGTTGTAGAATAAATGTGGTATGAGTGTGACATTCTTGTTTGAGAGAAACTATTCAGTCTTTAACAGAATGGTATGATGTTAGCTCTAGTTATTAATAGACCTCCTTTGTAAGATTGATATAACTTGTGGAGAAAATTTGTCATAAATGAATGTTAAGTTTTGTCAAGTGTTTTATAGGCATCTAGTAAATGGACCTAATTATACTTTTAAAATATTGGTTTAAATTAATAACTGTACTAATCAGTGTTCTTCACAGAAACAGAAACCATAGGAAATGCAGATATAAATACACACACACACACAGATTAATTTGCTATAAGGAATTGGCTCATTGGCACACACAATTATAGAAGTGAAAAAGTTCCATGGTCTACTTTCTACAAATTGGAGACCCAAGCAACTTGGTTATGCAGTTCAGCCTAAAAAGCCTGAGCACCAGGGGAGCTAATGGTATAAATCCGAGGTTCAAGGCAGGAGTAGAATCTATTTCAGCTCAGCAGTATAGTATAGAGAGTAAATTCTTTCTTCTCCCGCATTTTTATTCTAAGCTGTGCCTCAATGCATTGGATGCCCACCCACTTTGGGGAGGACAATCAGGCTACTAATTCAAATGCTAATCTCATCTGGAAATACCCTTATGTCCCTAGGATAAATCCCAATTACATATACGGATTTAGTTTGCTAATATTTTTAAAGAATTTTTATATTCATGCTCATGAGGGATATTGGTCTTCAGTTTTCTTTCATTATTATACTCTAGAGACGCAGTCCACAGACTCATGCACAGGTGGGGTCCCTCATCCTGGCCTGTACCCTCTCACAATCTGACTGCCGACGGATGTAGTAGTGCACAAAGGGGCAGGTGGCTGGGGATAATCTGGGCCCAGGCCAGGCATTACACTGCTCCCACTCATTCCAGCCCCACTGCACCTTGCCACTGCTGCATGGTAGTGCTGCTGTAGAGGCAGGAGAGGCTCATGCCATTGAAGCGGCACTTACCAGCTGTGAGCCCAGTGTCTGTCACCCATGGGTCAGCTGAGCAGCACTCCTGCTATGGGAGCACACTGACGACCAGGGAGCAGCTCCTGAGTTAAGCATCTGCCCACTGGTGTTCAATGCGATCATAATGACCAGTCGACCAGACTTTTGGTTGTTCAGTCACTTAAGTTTTTTATATATAGGGATTGGATTTGGTATCACTATAATGCTGGCCTCTAAAAAAATTGGGAGGTACACCCTCTTTTATTTTCTGTTAATTATATTTATTAATTTATAATAGGTACTTCTTTATTAATATAATTTTTTAAAATATATTTTATTCATTTTTTACAGAGAGGAAGGGAAAAGGATAGACAGTTAGAAACATCGATGAGAGAGAAAGAGAAACATCGATCAGCTGCCTCCTGCACACCTCCTACTGGGGATGTGCCTGCAACCAAGGTACATGCCCTTGATTGGAAACAAACCTGGGACCCTTCAGTTCGCAGGTTGACGCTCTATCCACTGAGCCAAACTGGTCAGGGCTATTAATAAAAATGTTTAGAATTCATCAATAAATCTATCTAAATCATTAGATTTTCTTTTTGAAAGTTTTAACTGTAAGCTTAATTTCTTAATAGTATAGGACTATTTGAGCTCTTATTTCTTCTTGAGTGAGCTTTGCTTATTTGTATCTTTTAACTTTATTCTATCATTACACTTATTGTCATAAACCACTAAATTTTCAAATGGTGTGCCATACAAGAAGAGCTAACTAATAAGTCATTTATTTATTCATTCACTAATGTATCTCTCAACATAGACTTAAGATACCAATATTTTTAATATATATATATATATATATATATATATATATATATATGTATATATTAGGTATGATAACATATGAACTGTAAGAAAAAAGAATCTAGCATAGAAGAAAATTGTTCTACAGTCTTTAGAGTCTAGAGTAATATGCACAATTTTATACAGATTTATTAAGCATGTATTATGAAAGTAGAATCTTCTACTTTTATAGTAAATACTACTTACTTTGTAGTGTTATAAATAACACTCTTCAAACATTATAGACCTTTCAATATATATAAAAGCCCAGTGACTGAAAGGCAGAATGACCAGAACAACCAGTGACTCTGATGCACAGTGCAGCAGCCAACCAGCCTGATCTGAGCCCTGATAGCTCCCCACCCCCCACCTCCACCCAGCCAGCCCAGCCCCCAATAACCCAAATGGGGATCGGGCTTGACAGCCAACTGTCCATGGGTCCTTCCCCAACACCTGCCAGGACCAGGACCAATGGGCCCCATCAGGGTGAGCTGGCCAGACCTTACCCATGCATAAATTTGTGCACTGAGCCTCTAATATATATATATATATATATATATATATATATATATATATATATGACTAAGTGACTGACTGTTCATGTGTCCAACCATCTGACAAACCAGATGGTACATATGATGCACACTGGCAACTTAAAAATAAACATTGACTCATGCATGCATGTTAAATATAAAGTTCTCACTAGTGCCAATTGTATATGTGTCTTTTGATCTGTCATTGTTAATTGTGAATTTGGTTGATGCTTTTATGATAGAGAAAGGGCAAATAGTAATATTAAAATATTGCTTCTAATTAATTTACTTTCAATGTGCACAAATCTGTGCACCAGGCCAATAGTTTATTCTATAAATATATAAAATGTATAGATTATTTTTAACAAATCTAATTATTTTCTCTGGCCCACTCCACTGTGGTTACATACACGGACCTCTTTACCAGTCATATCCTATATAATAAAGAGGTAATATGCAAATTGATCATCACTCCAACACACAAGATGGCTGCCCCCATGTGGACACAAGATAGCCACTACAAGATGGCAAGCAGGGGAGGATAGTTGTGGGTGATCAAGCCAGTAGGGAAGGGCAGTTAGGGGTGACCAAGCCTACAGGGAAGGGCAGTTGGGGGCAAACAGGCCTGCAGGGGAGGGCAGTTATGGATTACCAGGCCAGCAGGGGAGGGAAGTTGGAGCAAGCAGACCAGCAGGGAAAGGCAGATAAGGGAGACCAGGCCAGCAGTGGAGGGCAGTTAGGCATCAATCAGGCTGGCAGGGGAGTGGTTAGGGAGTGATCAGGCTGGCAGGCAGAAGTGGTTACGGGCAATCAGGCAGGCAGGTAGGCGAGCAGTTGGGAACCAGCAGCCCTGGATTGTGAGAGGGATGTCTGACTGCCTGTTTAGCCCAATCCCAGTGGACATCTCTCGAGGGGTCCCAGATTGGAGAGGGTGCAAGAGGGGCTGAGGGATACATACCACCCATGCATAAATTTTGTGCACCAGGCTTCTAGTCTTACATATTTACACATTGGAGTCTTTGTAACCACAGGTCCTCCGATCTGAAAAAGTCATTTATATTAATTCTTAAGTGTTACTTCTCTAGAAGTTCCTTCTCAAGCCATCCTGCTTAAAATTATATTTTTTTTCTGTTCTATTTGCTTACCAATTTTAATTTTTTCAGAGCATTATAAAATAACTAAACATATGATAAATGGGAATTTTCTGCATACAGCAGAATTATTCAAATTAATAAGCTATGTAAAATATGAATGAACATATTCCAGATGTATTTTAAATGGCATATTTAAAATATATCCATAAAAATAATGTATTTATTGGAGAGTGAGCTAGGAAGAGAGTTGGGAAAGATTAAGCTAAATAGACTAGGCAGAGAGCTGATTGTGTAAGGCTTTGTCAACCACTGGATACTATTGAGCTCAAGAAGGAGAAAATTTAGTGTATAGCTTACAAAAGAAGCTTCATGTGCTCTGTGGAGAATAAAATGTTTATGAGTTTGGAGGATAGCAAGTGTGTGGGAACATGGGAATCAAGGTTTCTGTAGTCTCAGCAAAAGTAGATGGTAGCTAGACTCAACTAAAGAAGTATGGGTAAAGTTAGTAAAAATTATTTCATTCTGATTTTGAAACTTAAGTAGGGCTTAAAGATAGATTTGACTTGAGGAACAGGCAGAGAGAGGAACCCAATTTGATTCTGTATTTTGCTGTTGAAAACTGTGTAAGTGGTAGCGTGCTCTAGATTTGGAATCCCATGTGAGAAGTAGGTTTCACAGGAGTGCTCACAGGTATGATTTTTGTTTTTAATACCTGACCTTTGAGATACCTGTTAGGGTATTGAAGAGTTACTTCAATATAAGCCTGGAGATGATGGGAAGCATCAGGTTAGAGATAAAATGTGGGAGTAATCCATGTGTAGTTGGTGTTCAAGTTCAGAAGATAAGCTATAGAGTCACCATAGATGAAGTGGAAAGAAGGCCAATGAAATCCTGACACTTATATTTTATATACAAGACTAACTTTTTATTTATCTGTTTATTCTGCTGAATGAATGAAGAATATTGGCAATGCATTGCAAAGTTGAGAAAGTAGCAATGGAAACTTTAGTGACTTATTTTTTTATAATTTATAAAAGCATTTTCTAGGAAGAATCAAGGCAATAAAGAGGAATAGGTTCATTTACTTATTTATTATGGGAAGAAGCTATACATAGTAGAGATTTTTATAAATGCAAATAAGATACATTCTTTCCTGCAGAACTTACAATGTTCTGGGTAACAGAGACACACTGAGAGGAGGGGCATGACCTTGTAATTTATTCAGACTAAGAAGACTTTCTCAAGTTGAAGGCTGAACTAAAATTTAAAAGATAAGCAGGAGTCATACTGGCAAGAAAAATACTACATGAGGAAGGAATCAGACCCAAGAAATCATAAGATCAAAGATGCAGGTGAAAGCATCATACTGAATGCAGGTACTTCAGTCAGTTTTCTATATTTAAAACACAAATGGGAGACATGGTATCATGCCAGGGAAGGCTACATGTTAAGAAACCAGCAGGTTGTGAAAGCAATCTAATTAGAAGGTGCAGAAATATAAACTACATGGGAAATTTTGTTTTGTTTTAAGGTTGGTGATTAAAGATATAACTCTGGGTTTCTTTGCATAAAAGATGTGAAAGACTGCAAGTCTGAATTCATGAAAGCAGTTTAAACATTGCAGTGAATAAGGCAAAATTTACAATGGCCTCATGTAGTGGTTTGCATAGGTCAGTGGTCGGCAAACTCATTAGTCAACAAAGCAGCAAACCGTGCTCATGAGCCGCTTGTGGCTCAGGAGCTGTGGTTTGCGGACTAGTGGCATAGGTCATTATTATACGGTTCAGTGAGGTTTGGCCAATACATACACTTGTGTAATACAGACTCTAATCAAGTCAGAAATCATTTCTGTCACCCAGACATGTGTTTGTAACTAATACCAATTTAGCACTTCCCCAATCGTCCTGATGCAAAATCTGTTATCACCAAGAATTCTTTTAACCTGTTGTTGAACTTCATATAAATGAATAAATGAAATCACAGGCTGAACTTTTTTGGAACAGGCTTCTTTAACTAATGTTTTTGAAAACAGCCCATGTTGCATATATCAGTTTATTCCTTGCTACTATTGAGTAGCAGTTTTATATAGTATATACATAGAATCACAATTTTTAATTAGTGTCATTGTTAATTAAAATTTGGGATATTTCTAATTAGGGGCTATTATTTAATACTAGTGGCCCTGTGCACAAATCCATGTGTGAGTAGCTCACTGCCTCTTGCCTCAGCTGGCCACTCCGCCCACTGCCACTCCTAGCTCTCTGCCATATTGTAACTCTCTCCCCTGCCCTCCTGCTGATTGAGCATTTACCCTCACAGAATAACAACCATTTGCATATTATCTCTTTATTTTATAGGACTTTATGGATTTTCTTATATAGTAATTTTGTAGATATTTTCATTTCTTTTGGGGCTATAATTACTATGTTGGAGGGTGTATGTAATTAAAACAGCAAAATAAATATAAAAAGTCACTGAATAATTCCACATTGTCACAAGCAAATTATGAAAATTTTAATCACTTTAAAATCTTGAGATTGTTTTTGTCAATCTTATTAATTTTAGCCTTCTAAATTCTAGAATTATAATATGCTTTTCTTCCATAACTAATAATGTGCAATTTCCTGTTTGGGCTTATGAACATTCTAATATCAGCATCCAGCCTTGTGCCAGTTATTAAGCATTGCCTTTAAGCCCCCAAATTCAGTTCTCTATACTCTGTTTTGTGATGTGTTGTTGCTGGAATGTTATAACCTATTTTTTTTTTTTAACTAACTGGCTTCCTATTAATTCTTTCAATTGTGGGTACTAGAGGTTGACTCAGTCAGAAGTGGAAAGAAGATCCTTATTTTCTCAGGTTTCCTTGTTCCTAGCTGGCTCAACACTCATCAACTGGACTGCATTTTCAGAAAAAGCCGTTGTTTCTAATCTTCCACTATCTGGGCCAGTTTCCTTGCACTCTCTCCCCAGGAGTCAAAGTCTCTAGGTTTTGTAGTTATTCTCCTCTGAGTTCCCAGGGTGCCTGAGGCTATTGGTCACTGGCCTCTTCTCAGACTTGAGTACATTCCAAGCTGCTCTTTCTCCATGTTTCTAAATCATGATTATCCCAAAACTTTGTTGTCCTAACCCCATGTGCATGTGTTTTAGCTGCTTCCGGAATTTTTTATTGCTTTGTTACATCAATGTTCCTGTTTGCTTTTCTAGGTCTTGCAACCAATGCTTCTTCAATTAATTCTCTAAATTAAGTTCCCCACTTAAATATCTAATTTCATTTATATTTTTCTGCAAAGAATTTGATTGATTCAGACATGCCTTTCCTTGGTTCAAAGAAGCAGAATAGTTATCTTCTCCATAAACTGTCCATAGTGGCTAACCATAGAGGTAAATATATAAATTCTTGCTCCCTAGATGACAAGTCCTTTATCATCTTTATGGAACAGAGATCAGGCTGATACTGTAAGGTTCCTCTCCCTTTGAGTAGACTAAAAGACCCCATCTGCAACTACATAGCAGGCCACAGTCTGCTCTGGGACTGTCACCCAAAATGTTACTTCACATATCACCTGTGTAGGACAGCTCCCTTTGGTCAACACTGAATTACAAGGAGGATGGCATGTCTAGCAGAGGTTTCTTTTACTACTAGAGGCCCGATACACAAAATTTGTGCAAGCGTAAGCCTTTCTTCCCTCCAGCTACTAGCATCAGCTTCCCTCTGGCACCTGGGACGCAGGCTTCCATTAGGAAGGTTGTCTGGAAGGACGTTTGGTCTAATTAATTAATTTATTATGCTTTTATTATTATAGATAATATTGGGTTATTTCTTTTACAAAGAGGGATGATAAGCCTAACTTGCTAAGATTCAAATGATGTGCTCCCATCTCCTGGAATGTGAGTATTGCCACCACTGTTTCCTTGTTCTCAATTTCTGTCTCAGATTTACACTTTGTTTCTGTGCTATCTCCAGCTCTACTTTAACGTCTGATATGGCACATAACATCTTAGGGTAATTTAAACAAACCTTATTCTACATTTTAGAAAATTATATCACAATGTATGAACAAAATATTAACCAGTATTTAGTTAATAATACTTAACTTAAAAATTTTGTTACTGAGCACCTATATGCTAGGTGCTATTCTATGTACTGGAGATCTGGAGATAAAATAGTGAGCAAAACAAAATTCACAATCTCCTTAGCTACATAGTAGTAATGAAAAAAAATACTGAAAAATTAAGTCAATTGCCAAGCTTGTGATGTTCCACTATAACTTAGAATCACTGAGCTAACTATTCTGATAATTACTGAATTTATGATGTCTCCATTCAGGGAAGTAGGTAGATCCACAATCTCCCCACATACTTACTTCAGTATAATATATGTTCAAACATTGAATTTATATTGACAAAACCTACTTTTATTGCCCCCCTCCACTCAAAAAATAAATAGGAAAATAATTGATTGGCATACTTAGTAAGATTAAAAACTTTATGAGTTTTGTTTTTTTCCACCTCTAAAACTAAAAGTAAATTACACTGTGATTTCAACATAGTGAGGGCTACTTCTGATGGGTCAATCCTGATACCAGAGTGTTAACAAGAGAAGATATGTGTCCTAAGTCTTGCTTCAAAAGCATGCTTTTTAAGGCAGTAAATGGGAAAAAAAAAATTCTTAACATCACAGAAATGATTTCTGTAGTCAATTGATAAGGGATGATACAAAAACAATTGAATTAAAAAACTATAAGCCAAAAATTTTAAATATTCATGGTCAAATGAAAAAAATATTTAAAAAATTTTTCAAGAAGGTATTACACAATTATATTTTTTATATAAGAAGGTTTACTTGAGAGCATCTATAAGTATTATTGCTTCTGATGAATTGAAATTTTGAATAATAGTTAGAGTATATCATCTTCTCATCTCAGCTGCTTCCCACGAATGCCGTCTGAATACTCACTATGACTTACTTGGCAGTTACCCACTGACCGCAAGTTCAGATTTATGAAGAGGCAACAATCCAGCTCTGTTTGTTTGCCTTTGGTTCAGCAGTCTGTTCCTGTGGTGATTTCCACATGGCACACATGCAAGAAGGTCACATTCATCTTGGTCAAGGGATTTGGATTCTAAATTACTTATTAGAACAAACAAATCCATGGTCTTTAGAGGAATATGAGACGTAGCATTTTTTTTGGATGTTGTTATCCTAAAATAATCAAACATTCTCTCTGAGGCAAACAAACAGCATTCATCACTGTGGAGAATATACATGCGGAAGAGAAGCTTGCCTAATGGCATGTACTCTAAAATGTAGCTACTCAAAAAGATAGTATTCTTCAAAAAGTATCTTAAAGTATGAAAATGACTAAGATTATAGGCAAAATAGGTTAATGACATTATTAGAAACAAGAAACGTATATGTGTATCCAATATCTGTATACATATACAGTATATGCAGCTATCCTATATAGTAAAAGGCTAATATACAAATAGACCAAACAGCAGAACCAAACAACCAAACAACCGGTCGCTATGACATGTGCTGACCACCAGGGGGTGGACATAGAATATGGTGGGCATTGGCCACTGCAGGATGGTAGAGAAGGTGAACAGGGGTGCCAGACCATGGTTGGACACCAGTCACTGTCATCAGGGCGAGCCTCTGGTGGTTATTGAGAATTCTTTGCTCCTGTGTGACATAGCCTCACCAGCACTTGCACCTGCTGCTAGCACCAGCCTGGCTCACACTCACAGATGGCGCTGGCCCCAATCACTCTGCCATCAGAAGGTGTGAGCAGGGCTGGTGCCATCAGTGCATGGGAGCAGCAGCGAGAGAGGACCAGGGCCGCCGTGGGAGGAGCCGGACAGGGGCACAAAGGATGGGCTGAGACCTGCCTCTGTGCCCACCACAGCCTCGCAGCCCACAGTTCCTTTTAAGGTACACAAATTTGTGACCTGGGCCACTAGTCCTATGTAATAAAAGCCAAATACACAAATTGTCCTCTCCCGCAGTTGTTCAACCAGGAGTTCGAGTGGGAGACCAGGAGTTCAACCACTCTCTATGACATGTGCTGACTAGCAGGGGGTGGCATGGGACATGGCAGGCGTCAATGATGACACAGCACTGGCAGTGGGTGGCAGTGGAGGCGTTGCCAACCCCGATAGGCAGCGAAGAGAGTGGGACTGCATCAGGATGGTGGAACAGGTGAGGGTGAGTGGGCAGCACCAGGACAAGTTGGGTGTGAGCAAGGGCCCAGGTGCTGCCCAAGGCACAGAGGTCAGCCGGGACCTGCCCTTTCCTGCCAGACACTTGTGCTTCGATCGCCAGCCAGGCCTAGGGACCACACCCATGCACCAATTGCACTGGGCCTCTATGTATACATATATACATGAATATATAAATCATGGCTTATTAGATACTGAAATTTGCACTCAATATAAAGAGCTGGGGAGTTGGAGAGGACTTGAGAAGGGAAGCTTATCTATAGCATCCAAACCATCTGCCAGCCATTCAGTGTCTCTGGGTTGCCAGTTGTATTTGGGACTTGCCAAGGAGCCAGATGCTCGCATGGCTTCCATCATATAGTAATTGCTCTCAAAAAAAAAAAAAAAAAAGTGTAAAAATGCAAGAATAATGTTATTTTTGCGGTGTATTTAAAATGTTTTTGGTTTCTATTTTTCATTATGATATAAACAAAAATAAATTATTTAATACAGAATAGATTTTTTTAAGTAAAAGTTATGCATTTCAAAATTGTATCTTTTATATTCTCTTCAATTAGAAGTAAATACGTAGATGAAGGGAAACAGCCTATGTGTGTACATTCTGAAAAGATTCTAAGAGTGGCTGAGAGGAGGCTAAGTGTTATTCAAAGTGAAGGATACCCTAGGTTCATTTTTAGCTTCCTAAATATTTATTTTTGAATGAATGGTGTTAAGAGAGATAATAAACACAATTAGGAGAATTATTATTTTACCACGGAAAAAGACATCAGATTGGAAACTGGACTCGTGATGTTTTCCAAGAAGATATTTAGGTTACAGCTGCTGGTATGGGAGTGAGAGTGAGGAGAAGACTAAGGACAGGTGGAGCACTCTGGGAGGCCTATGCCCTGTAATAAAAAGGCATCTTGTCACCACTGATCAGCCAACTAGTCCTATTCCTGAAGCATTTCATTCAATATCTGACTATCTACATGCCTGATATTTGGATTTCTTATTAACATTACTGTCTGTTTCCTAATCTCCTCCAAAGCCAGCTTATCATATGTAGATGGAAACATCCCTTCTTTGTCCTACAAATAATTTCTCTATCTCTTTTTAGTCTCTCTCTCTCTCTCTCTCTCTCTCTCTCTCTCTCTCTCTCTCTCTCTCTCTCTCTCTCTCTCTTTCCCCACCCCATACCCTCCATCTCACCCCATACACATGCACCTCTATAAATCTAGTCAATTTACTCTTACCAGTTTTAGTTTGTACCAATCTAATTCAGGAAGACGTTAAGAATAATACACTTAAATATTTGTGAAGAATCACAATTTTAAGAAGTGTCATGGATTTTGGAATTAAATTGCTAATGCCCTTAAATCTAGTCAGCACCATCATCATCATCAACAACAGCAACTTATAGGTAAACTTTGGTAGAAAATTAGTAACTTAAAAAAGAAAGCCAATTAGTAACTTAAAAAACTAAAGGGATGTACCTTTTATTTTGGACCATATAAGAATCATAGCTCTTTAGCACAACAGATAGTAAAAGAAAGACATCCCCAATGCATAATCTAATTTGAGTTTCTTGCCAGTATGTCAGATGAGTGGCCCCGTGTAGATTAAAGATAGTTGCAAAGGGTGGGTTTACAGCATCTCTCAGAATATATAATCAGTATATATGCATTTCTGTTAATGCATAGTAGTCACTTCTTCTTGCTTTTTATTAACACTTTTATGCTTGTATTTTGATATTCAAATTATAATAGAAGTACAAAGAAATACGTTGTTTGCATTTGAGCATTTGAGCCATCTTCTAATTATTTATATCAGACTAGTTACCATGGTATAATCGAAGAGTGAGATACAAATAGAAAGGGGAAAAGAGTTTTCACGGAATGCTATGACAGTCCAATGCAGTGTCTGGAATGTATTAAGTGCCCTTAAGTATTAGATACTACAACTAATTTGTATATAATTTGAGAGTTGTCATGGTATTTCAGAAGAGCATGTAATCCACAGACTAAACATTTTGGCCATGGAAGTTTAATTAAATCTCTGAGCCTCAATTTCTACTATGAATTAAGCATTGATAATAGCAACTTTATGTAATATTAACACTTACATTAAAAAATATTTATTTTAGAAACAAAATGCAGATTATAAATACTACCTACAACTAAAAAGACATAACTTCCCCCTGGACAAAGTCCCTAACTCTGAATTATATTTTATATTCTTTTAAAATAAAAAGTTTTTTTTCTCAGTTATAAAAAAGTAACATAATTTAAATATATATATATATATATATGTATATATATATATATATACATATATATATATATACATATATATATATATATTTATAGCAACACATAATAAAGAAAATTATTGCTATTCCATGCAGGAGTCAACACTGTACTATTTCAGTAAGCATATATTTGTGTTTCTCACCTGCGCCTGGAAGATGGGATGACTCTTGTCCTGTCTGTGTAAGTCACATTGGTGCTCCTCATGGGAGAAAGTATGCATCCTTGCTCACTGACATTGTGCTGGCCCATCTGACTTGATTTGTCCCATAGCATGCAAGGGACACGAGGTACACTTTGTCTGAGCAGAAGCTGGTAGAACATTGTGTGTTTTTTTTCCTGCTTTCTTATTCTTTTTTCTACTCAACTAGAAAGGAATGTCTCTTACAGAACCTGCTCTTTCAGCCTGGGTCTCAGAATTCTGGAATGAAAATAAAATGGAATAGATCTGGTGCTATACAGAATTGGCCCCCACAACTTCTGTTTCCTGATGTTCTTCGCATCATGATGTTGTGGTACATGGCAAGGGTTCTTTTGAGAATGCAATTTAGGTTTCTCATCAGTTGATACTCTTCTTTTAAGACAGGAAGAGTATCCAGGTGGACCTAACATAATCACACAAATCCTTTAACATCAGAGACATATTTTCAGACATAGAAGAAATACAAGACGTTGAAAGGATGAGGAAAATTCAGTGTAAGGGAGATTTTATTTCTGAGGTGGAGAGGGCCACAGAGCAAGGACAGGAGAGCAGTCTGTCAGGAAAAAGGAGGTTTCAGCTCCACAACCGGTGTGAACTGAATTTTGTAAAAAACTTCCATGAAGTTAGAAGCAAGAGTTTTTTTCCTGAACTTTCAGATGAGAAGCCAAACTGGCCAGAACTTTACTTGGGCCTTGAGAGGCCATAAGCAGAAAACTTAATTGAGCCCCTTTGGACTTCTGACCTACAGAACTGTCAGATGATAAATGAGCATGGTTTTAAGACACCACTTTGGTGGCAGTTTGTTACACAGCAAGAGAAAAGTAATACAGAGTTAAGTAACCAGCCTATCGCAATTGACACAACATAAACAAAAAATAAATATTGTAAAAGGACACTGAAATGTTAGTGTTATTTCGTTACTTCAGAGCTCTGGTGAATAGCCTATATTTTCACACTTGGGCGCACGCACACTCACATACATTCATGTACATTCATACACATAGGGTATTTTAGTACCATTTTATAATGGAATCACACTAAAAATATACTTCTC
>PVJN01022479.1:0-33368 GCA_004026805.1 Lasiurus borealis | reverse complement strand
TCATTCAATAAGTGTCACCGCTACTCATCATCACATTGCTCAAGAGAGGCACCTCATAGCAATGCAGGGCACGGTCTCCCTCCTCTGCTCATGCATAGTCAATCACTTGTCAGTGCTCTCCCCTGAGCACATTTTAAATCTCCAATTTTCTCTCTCTTCCCATTTAAACTGATCTCTCAGCCTCAACTCTCGCTTCCTGCAAACCGCGCCTCTCGCAGTATCAAATGCTCTTTTGAAAAAGTGCAGCTGATCCTAATAGCCCCGGGCTGGATTGCAGACATCTTGCACTGCGGATGAAAGTCGGAATCTCCTTTTCCGGTCCTTGAATCAGGGTTATTTATGTGCCTTGTTCTGACCAGCGGGGCATTAGCGAGAGCAGAGTCTTGAAAAGAACTCACACGTGGGCGTTGGCTTCTCAGCTCTTGTAACATGTCCACCTCCATGTGAGAAAGCTCAGCCTCGTTTGCTGGAAGGCGAGGGGACACTTGAAGAAGAGACAGGCCACCCACTGCAAAGCTTCCATACCCACCAGCCGCCACCAGCCAATCAAGCAGCTAACTGAGGATGCAGAGTGAGAGCGGGAGAGACCTGGGGGAAACCTGCCCAGCTGAGATCAGCCCAAATCCCAACGCACAAAGTTGCAAGACGATTAAGGATTGTTTTAAGTGGCTAAGTTTCAGGATGGCTTATTTCTCATCAAAATCTTAGTGGTTCAAGTTCCTTGATAGAAACGTTCTTTTTTCTTTTTGAAAAATGTGTTTAATTTAATTTTATTGTTGACAGTATTACAGATGTATCCCAACTACTTCCCATTATACATTAAAATATATTGCAGACTTTTGGAAAAAGAGGAAAGGGATTCAGAGAGTCAGATGGTCTGGCTAGCCTGGCCAGGCGGCGGGACATGGGTAGTTGGCTGGCCTGCCTGCTGGTCGAACTCCTGGTCTAGGGGACCATTTGTATATTAGCTTTTATTATATAGGGTAGACACTGAGTGGCCTGATTATTATGCGTTCAGAGATCATAATAATCTGGCCACGCAGTGTAGATGCAAAACCAATTGACAAAATATTAGCATATAAAATTCAGCAATATATAAGGTAGATTATACACTGTGAGCAAGTAGAGTTTATTCTAGGAATGCAAACTGCTTTCAATAGTCAAAAATAAATCAATGTAATTCTACATGTGATTAACGGGCTAAAGAAGGGACATTGCATCATGTCTATTAATGTAGAAAAAGCATTTGACAAACTCTAAGACCCATTTAAGATAAAATCCCTTAGAAAAATGGGAATAAAGGAAAATATCCTCTATTTAATAAAGGGCATCTAGACAAGATCTACAGATAACATTGTAATTAAATGTGAGAGAAGAATGATGATTTTCCTTTGAGATTAGGGACAATGTAAAAATGTCTCCTCTTCTTCATCATAGTGCTGGGTATTTTAGCCAACGTGATAAGGCAAGAAAGGCACTGCTGTCTATAGGAAATGAATACACGAACACCAAAGTGGAAAAACACCATGCCATTTAAAATCACCAAAAACCTAAGAAAAATTATCAGTGCAGATCTGACAGACGCATAGAGGTTTTGTATGCTGAAAATTACAAAATGTTGAGGGGAAAAGCCAATATAATCCATATCAATGGAGAGACAGGCATGTTCGTTGTTTGGAGGTTTCAACATAATAAAGATGTCAACTGTCTTCAAATTTAGATATAGGCTTCATGTAACCCTATCAAAATCTTAGCAAGACCTTTCATATAGAGAGAGATTGTTTTTAAATTTATATGGGAAAGTGAAGAAAAAGCTGAATTGTTTTTAAAGGAAAAAAAAATAAAGGAATCCATCTACTTAATTTCAAGTAATTAGGACAGCGTGTTATTGGAAGAAGTATAGACACATAGTTAATGGAACAAAATTTACGAAACAGCAATCAACCCACACAAGTATTTCTAACTGATTTTTGACGAGGTGAAAAGATCAATTCAACAGAGAAAACAAGAGTTTTTTTTTTTTTTCAACAACTCGTCCTGGAGTAATTAGACATCAGTAGACAGAAAATAAATGAATTAAAAAAATACCTCAACTCAATCACGAAAGGTGCATGCTTTATGATTCCATTTAGATAGCATTTTTGAAATGTCAACCTTTGAGAAATGGGGACTAGATTGCTAAGGGGGTGGGGCAGGAAGGAAGTGGATGGGGTTAAAGAAGGCAGTGTCAGGGATCTTTCGGATGGCAATGCTCAAGTCGTCGCTGTATTTATGTCCAAATCCTAAAGATGATAACGCACAGTAGTTTCTCAAGATGTTAGCATTGGAGGAATAGGAGAAAGGACTCTGGGAAGCTCTCTACATTCTTTCTTCCAGCCGCATGGGAACCTGTAACTACCTCACAACAAAGAATGCCATTACAGACATCCTTAGGAAAGCCTACTTCATGCAGTATCACCGTGACAGCCCTATCGGTCCCAATGACTTTCAACTTCCTGGAACTTCATACACTCACATTGTGTGATTCATGTGTATAAGTATGGTCTTCACCAATGGATAGCAAACTCCATGAGGGTCACAACTATATATAGTTTTACTCTGATGACCATTCCTTTCTGTGTTAGGCTTGATGCATAGAAGGCCCTCCATAAATATTTATTATTTGGTTACCAATCGCCATTTAACTAACATGTGAAGTCATGAAATCATTGTCTTGCTCCTCTACTCTAAAATATGTCTCCACATAGGTGAGACTTGGAGTCATCCAGAGCAATAAACAACCTTGTTTCTCAGGGTTCTCCTTCCTATTATTCCCCCAGATGCAGTTTTATCTTAGCACCCTTCGCACAAAGTATTTTCTTCTTTTCTGAAGTGATAATAAGCCTCCAGTCTAGTGATGCAAATCCCCCAATCCTTGCAGGCTCAGAGGCAATCCCACCTCATCTCCCACTGAGCTCTTGCTCAGGAAGTTCTGCTACATTATAATGTAAATCATCATCAGTGCTTTCTTTCCCCGCTCTCCTGGTTTACCACTTGTCTGTCTCTTCAAGATGACTGTGTAGAGTATATGGATAACTATAGAGAGAGCTCAGATCTAAGGATAATAATATGTGATATCAAGCAGTCAAATATAAAGAAAGCTGTATTCCTAACTCAGTGGTTTCTTGACCCATAATAAGTTTCAAGTACAGAAGAGCTATTTTTGCAGCCCTCACCATAGGAGATATGAAAGCAGGAGTATGGGTGTTAGCCAGGTAGAGATGGGAGAGATTTCGAGAATACCTTCTGAAAAATGTAAGAATCAGTTAATTTTGTGTTTTCTTCTGCTTCTGTGCGGGAGCATGGGTAGAGAATGTTTCATAGACCACCCTAGAAAAACTTGTCACACGAAAGAATCTCTCTTAGAGTTTGGGGATAGTTTTGAGAAAGGGAATGCTTCCAGTTTAGAATATGGAGTTTGATGTTTGCATGACCAACACTCTGGAAAAGCAGGTAGAACACTCACAGGGAGGTGTGGCACATTACTTAGCTTTCGCTGTTTAACAAACGACTCCAAAACTTGGCCCTTCTAAAACAAGCATTTATTACCCTAGTGTCATAGTTCAAATTCCCAGGCCATGCAGTGGCAGTACCCAAGCTGCCCGCAATGGCCGTGGTCTCTACTGAAGACCTGCGGTCTCTGCTGGGGTTGGTTCTCTTTCAAGCCAGCTCATGGGGGCTCTGTTCATGGTGGACTGCTGGACCGAGAGAAAGCCCTGCAGCTTCTGTGCTCCTTGCTGGCTATTGAGTTCTTCTTTGGTTTCCCTCCATGTACACACCCTTATGGCACCTGACTTCCCGTAGAGTAAGCGGTCCAAAGAAAGATGAGGTGGGATGGTGAAAGAAGGAGAGAAGACGAGAAGAAGAGAGAAGAAATCCCCACACACACACCACCATTGGGGACCATCCTAGAGATTGTCTATCACATGTGGGAATCCTAGAAATAAGATAAAATCTCACACAAAAAAATAGGGATAAAAGGAGCTATCCTCTACTTAATAAAGGGCATCTAGACAAGATCTACCGATGACATTGTAATTAAACGTGAAAGAAGAATGGATGCGATGACACTGACTCCAAGGTTTCTGGTAAACTCACAGAGGATGATGGACAAGGGCTGGCAATGAACCAGCTCGCTGGGCACCAGGAGATGCTGCGGAGGCAGAGAGAACATGTGATACGTTCATGCGGAGGTGTGTGCTATGCTAGAAGCCTCAGATGCTCAGGACCTAGCACACGTCCTCCAAGATAGTTCACGCTATTGGCTCCCAGCCCCGGGGGCAACGCAGGGCGACAGACACACATGCCAGCTGTCAGCCGCCACAGGGAGACGACGGTGACTAATCCATCCCGCCTCCCATGCTCCTACCCGCAGAAGCAGATGCCCCTTCCTCGCTGTTTCCTTATTTTCAGACGAAGAGCAAGCCTGGAAGGAAACTCAGGAAGAAAGCGTTGAACTGCAGAGAATAAGACTTAAATTAGATCAAATGTTTTCTGAGAGAATTTAATATTTTATTACTCCAGGTAGAATAAAAGTGATTGGTTTGGATGGAATTTGCCAGGTTGGTCTAAATATAACTTTCCTGCTGAGCAGGAAAGAGAGGCATGAAAAAACTTCCAGTGATAAAAATATAAAAGTTTTTGATGTTTCCAATGAGCTGGAGTGACGATTCAGTCTCAGTACACCACTCCGGCAATTATTTGCACTGTGCTGTGGCTTAACTGGATGATTGACTTATCTGTCTATATACTTTATGCCCTAGTTAAATTTATGGAAATGAGGCACTCAAAAAGTGTTGCATGTACTCTTTCTCTTCTCTATGTCGTGATACACACATACATATTATGATCTAGTAAAAGCTATGGTCAGAGGAGAGTAACATTAATTTGCTTAAAAATGGATGTCAGTTATTTGACACAGCTCTCCATTCTCCCTACTTAGAATGGGTCCATCCCTCTTTTATAGTATTGAGGGAGATGATGAATTCAAGCAAACAGCTGCCACATTTACTAGCAACTCAGGCAAACTCATCAGAGTGACTAGATGATTATGCCCTACTATTTTTAGTGAAGGAATTATTAGTTATCTGTTGCTGTCTAACAAATGACTTCCAAACTTAGAAGCTTAAGATAGTCACTATTATTCTAAGTATGAACTTGATAGATATTTATTCGTGCACAGTGTCTGTGGCTCAGAAATCGGAATGATGGCCTCTGACTCAAGGTTTCTCATGAAGCTACAGTTGAGCTGTTAGCTGGGGCTGCGGGCTAATATGAAGGCTCGTTTGAAATTTCCTTCCAATTTTACTCAAGTCCTTGTCAGTAGGGCTCCGCTCCTCACCACCAAGTTGCCTCAAATTATGCAGCCAAATATCCCCAGATTAAGTGACTCTGATAGAGAGATCTAGAAAGCATACTCAAAGAGTAGCCATATCGTTTTGATAACCAGATCTCGGAAGTAGCACCCACCCCACGGGTTCTGCTCTATTTTAATAATAACATTCTATTCTGTGAATTATAATCAAATTCATAAGTTCATCCATGTCTCAGAGGAGGGGATCATGCAAGGGCATGGATATCAGGAGGCAGGGATGCTTGCGGACCATCGTAGAGTCTGCCTCCCACAGGTTTCTTCCAGGAAGCGATGCCCAGGGTACAACGCGTCAGAAATACCAAATTGGTAAATAGTTGGTTTTACTCCCATCACAAACACACAACAGGGAGAAAGAACCACTGAATGCCATAACCAAGCCACTCTTAGCCATGTCCTGTGTGATTTCATACTTTGTATTTACCGTATTTTCCGGCGTATATAAGACAACTGGTCTTATAAGACGACCCCCAACTTTTCCAGTTAAAATATAGAGTTTGGGATATACCCGCCCTATAAGATGACACCCAGTGTATAAGACGACCCAGTATATAAGATTTTCCTGTGTTAAAAAGCTGTCTTATATGCCGGAAAAATACGAGTAACTCAAATTCTACTCAGCCATAAGAACAGATGAAACACCACCATTCGGAACAATAAGGATGGGCCTTGAGGATATCGCGCAAAGTGAAACAAGTCACACAGAGAAAGTCTAGAACCATAGGATTTCACTCCAATAGGGGATATAAAACGGAAAAGGAACAGATGAGGAAAACAAACAAAAACACAGACACAGACAACAGAATGCTCATTACCAGAGGTAAGGGGCGGGTTGGGGTAATAAAGGGTAAAGGTGAATAAATATACGGCGAAGAAAGATTTGACTTTGGTCGGTGCAATCCACAGAATGCAATGTACAGGTGACGCACCATAAAATGGTCCGCTTGAAACCTATATAATTCTACTAACCATGTCACCCAGATACATTTAATTTAAAAAAAGAAAAAACTGCCTCTGTCTTCCCACAAAGGGTGAACTGCTACTGTGTCACCCCTCTGTATGTTCACACTCGCCTGTGTTTTTCTCTCACTATAATTGGATTTAAAAAAAAAAAAAAAGAATCACAGACACATACGCCTCTCCCACGCACCAAGTGCTTTGGATTGCCAACCATTTCTTCACTGCAGCCCCAGGCGAGAGGACAGGTGTTTCTATCCACATTTTACAAAGGAGAAAACAGAGGCTCGGAGAGGTTAGGGACCTAGTTCAAAACCAGAGAATTAGAAAGCTGGGAGCTGCCCTGACCGGTTTGGCTTCCTGGGTAGAGCGTAGGCCTGTGGACTGAAAGGTCCCAGGTTCAATTCCGGTCAAGGGCATGGACCTTGTTGCGGGTACATCCCCAATAGGAGGTGTGCAGGAAGCAGCTGATCAATATTTCTCTCTCATCCATGTTTCTAACTCTCTATCCTTCTCCCTTCCTCTCTATAAAAATCAATAAAATATGTTAAAAAAAGAAAGAAGGGAAGAAAGGAGGAAGGAAGGAAGGAAGGAAGGAAGCAAGAAAGGAAGGAAGGAAGGAAGGAAGGAAGCTGGGAGCTTATCCGGAGACCCAGGAGGAGGCCTCCAGACCACTTGGCTCTTCCGCCAGGACAGAGGGGCTCTGCTTCGGAGACAGTGGGATCATGAAGGTCATGTCCGGGGTGACTTCAGACTTTGTATCAGCTGGGCCTCCCGCTTCCCATAACACAGTGTTCCTGGCTCCCCCTTCTTTGGCCCCAGAAATGAAATCATTCAACAGCCTGCGCATCAGGTCTCCTCATCTCAGTGTTTCTTCCTGGTGAGGGGGGCATCAGGTATGTGTAGCAGCCCCTCCCTTCCTTCCCAGACTGCACCCCAATTTCCTGGCTCTCATTGCCTGTGGTTTGGAGGGATGGGTCCCTTCCCACCCTCCAGGACAAGGGAACCCTCATTAGCCAGGAGAGCTGGCCCCTCGTGCCCCCTGCGGGACACAGTGACAGATTCAAAGGTGCAGATGTGAGGCAAGCCACTTGATACCCCCCTCGTCCTCCAGGAATTTGTGGCAACTATTTTTTTTAAATATGTTTTATTGATTTTTTACAGAGAAGAAGGGAGATGGACAGAGAGCCAGAAACATGGATGAGAGAGAGACATCCATCACATGTCTCCTGCACGCCCTCCACTGGGGAGGTGACCGCAACCAAAATACATGACTTTAACAGGAATCCAACCTGGGATCTTTCAGTCTGGAGGCCGACGCTCTATCCACTGAGCCACACCGGTTTTGGTTTTAGCAACTATTGAGGAAAAAGACCTTTCCCGCCTGGAGCAAGGCGGAAAGAAGAGCTTGGAGCTGCCAGCCCTTCGCTTATAGAGAGGCTGCCTGAGGAGGAAGCCAGGCAGAGAGGAAGGGTAGGGACATGCGCACAGAGACATCAGCATCCTGCATACTAGAGCGCCAGTCAGGGCTTGAGAGGAGGCCTCACCCCTACAGTCAATACGTGTCCTACTATGCTTGCGTGTTTTTTAAAAAATTCACTTCTCTACCTGGGAGTCACATAGCCCGCGGTAATAAATGTTCTGAGAAAGGTACGCTTCCCTCAGTCCCCAAACTTATGAGATTCCACGTCTCTGAACATCAGATGCAGAACGCTTCCAGGCGGTCATTATCACGTAATTGTAACCTGTGGCCGCTCTCACTAAGTCGATCCAAGTGATGTAACATGACAGACAGCTTTCTTCCCAACAATGGATGTGCCTTCCTCTTCACGCCTGCCCCTGGAGTCCCAGCCCCTGCTCCCGTGCTTTTCAAACCCGTCTCCTGTCCTCTTCCCCATCCGCCTCTGCATTCCCCAGATCTTCTCTTTTGATCACCGCCCTCACTGAGTAGATAAACGAACAACGTAACAAAACCAACCCGGGCTGACACCTCTGTCCTCACCCTAAAGCATGAGCACACCGAGGGACAGCACGTTCCAGTGCTTTTTGGAAGGAATATATTGACTCCACTTCTTGGAACGGATGACTTCCATGTGGCAGAGTATGGGGACCATGGGACACAGCAGACATTCTCAAGCCTAAAACTCAGGCTCAAGCCTGGCCATTGTGGCTCAGCAATGGAGCATTGACCTATGAACCAGGAGGTCACAGTTCAATTCCCGATCAAGGGCACATGCCCAGCAGGGGGTGTGCAGGAGGCAGCCAATCAATAATTCTCATCATTGATGTTTTTATCTTCCTCTCCCTTTCCCTTCCTCTCTGAAGTCAATAAAAATATATATTTAAAAAAACAAAACACAACCCACTCAGCTCCCTGAATGAGCCTCTGAGATCCGTGTTTGATCTGCTGTCGCCACACCTGGCGATGCGAGTCCCTCTGTGCCCGTGATGTTCCTGCCTCAACTGGCAGAGTTCCTGCCTGCAGGTGGGCATCAACCAAGGAGAATCCTGCGTCTGGGTGTCTAGTACTCACGTGAGAGGCCGGGGTTTGGGGCTGAGCACGGGAGAGTCCACAGAGTGTCCCCTCCTCCTGGGGTACTACTACCCCATGCTCCCACCCCAGCACCTGCCCCAGAAACTGACCAGCTCCTTACTGTCTGTCGTGTTCCAGTGATGGGTGTGTTCAGATCTCAAGACCGGAAACATTTTTCGCACTTGTTTGCACACATCTCCAAACAACACTTTAGAAGTATTTTGTTCTCATTTGTCTTTAAATATGTTTACCTCAACATTTGCTCAGTGGATCTTTTATTATTATTATTATTATTATTATTATTATTATTTTCAAATAAACAGTAGGAAATTTTCAAGTGTTGGAACAAACATGGCTAAAAAGATGCATTCTCACTCTATTCTTGTGGTACCGGTTTGCACTGGATAAACTCCTAGGACCACACGGGGTAGGATCAGGGCTCACGGGAGACAGACTGAGACATCTGGCAGAGATGAGACCGGCCATCTCACCATCATTGCCTGGCATGTGAGCTACTTCTCAGCGTTCACATCAAGTCTCTTGAACGCCTGGCTTGGCATCCTTCTGTGACAAGGATACTGACCATCCACAGACTGCTTCTTAAAGGGATGCACAGAACGTGCTGATGAATATCGGAGAATAATTTTAGGAAATGAAAAAACCACCGCTTAGGAGTTAAAGCACTATTTCCTATTTCTCAAGTCATATTCAATAATCAAAGATAATGTTTTCTTTTATTTTTACAGGAATCTCTTTTGCTTTTGTCCTTATGAAAATGTATTGAAACTTCAGTATAACACGCAGAGTTTGAATTCTTGGACAAAGAATCCCGGATCTAGATTCGATTCCAGCCTACCATGAATTCACTGCACCACGTGATGTCGAGTTTTTTACAACAGTTTAAGCCTCAATTCACTCAACTGTAGCTGATTATACTAATATTTACAGCTCGCCAAATATTGGAATTTAATATAGTGAGTAGCAGGTGCCCAATAAATATGAGCCACTCCAACTCCTGGTCTTTTAAAAGGAAGAGATCCGTTTGGTTGCCACATAAAAATATCAACACCTGCGTAATTGTTCAGCAATTTAAGAATTGTCTGGAAGTAGTAGGATTGCAAAATTCATTCCTGCTCCTGCTCTGTGATGCAGACAGCATGCAACTCCTTCGTGTGGATTATACTCAATGAGACCCCGCTAAGCTTGTCTGTGACCTGCCTGAACCAACCCAGACCGTGGGCTGAATATTCTGGAGGCCTTCCCGCTCAAACATTGGCCCTTTCTCCTGTAGTTCACAACAACCCTCCGAACGGGTTTTCTCCCGGGGCTGCCTTATCTTTCTCAGCCTTTTTGCTGATTCCTCTTCATCCACTCATCCATTAACCGCTGACTCTCCAAGCCTTGGTGCTCAGCTTATTTGTTCTCACACACACACCTGCTTCAGATGCCATGTGCTCACTTCACTTTGGTATCATGTTTACTAACCATTCCCACTTCATTTCCTCCAATCTTTCCTCTGGTCTCGGCCCCAGACTCTGAGGTCCCTACTCACATTTTAACCTGGATCTTTTGTCAACAACTCAGCGCACTATAGCCAATACCATAACCCGGGTTCCATTCCCCCGAACGCCTCCTGCCCCCTCAGCTCTCCCAGTTCTGGACACTGGTCCAGCAGGCAGCCAATAGACCTGTCAGAAAACTAGCAGCCATTCTTGACCCGTCTCTCTCTGGCAACAGCTACATCCAATCAAATGCCACATTCCGTCCCTCCAATTCCACTGCTGTCCTCATGGTGAAGTCTATCACAGTCTCTCATGGTGAAATCTATCACAGTCTCTCAACCATTTTAAAGAAAGAAGAAAAAAATCAACCTTCTGCTGAGTTTTGGAAAATCAAAGACGTGTGTTCTTGTGAAAGAGAGCGAGGAAACAAGGAAAACAAACAATTCTGGTTTTGTCTTTTCAAAATAAACACGGATACAAGAGAGAACTGTACCTCCATTTCCTGTCCCAGGTGGAGCCGAGGTTTCGGCTGGGTTTGCAGCCTGTGGGCAGAGGAAGGAAGCGTCTCCCCCTTCCCCTGGCTGTGGCGGGTTCCCCTGGCTGTGACGGGTTGCCCTGGCTGCTAAGGTCATCACAACAGAGCACATGTCACTATCAGTCACAGCTCCAGCTCATATTTCATCCTTTATAAGTGGGGGAAGGCTGGGCATATTTTGGCAAAAGGGCATCTATCAAAGTTAAGTTTTGTGGTGTCGGGTTTTTATTTGTTATGAATCTCAGGGGATGGTCAGGAGAGGCTGAGTCAGGAGCTACTGGCTATATAGATGCAACCCTCATCCAAAAATGTATATCCCCAGTTTTACCGACACGTTATTTTCATGGTCCTTCTCCCAGCTGCAAGAAAAGAAAAAAATAAATCTATCAATCACAGCCAATGATGGGGCAACTGGATTGTTCTTTGTTCAGACTGACTCTTAAATTGAACTGTGTGCCTCGCCAGCACGGCCAAGGTGAGCCTGAGAGGGGGGGTGAAGGACTGAGAACAGACAGAGGAGAAAGCTGGGGCCCGGTGGGACACTGTCCGTCTGATGGAGAGACAGCGTGACGCCCGAAAGCTGTGTCTTTATTTTGTAGCCAGATTTCCATGAAGCAAAGTAAGGGCACGGTCAAGATGTTTACAGCGTTCTGTGAGTTTCCCTCCTACTCACCCACATGCACCTGATCAAGCTTTGTTTACCTGCTAAGCCTCTATCACTCAGGCAAGTGGGCCCACCTGTTCAGGCCACAGGTTCAAGCTCACAACCCCAGCTGCTGGCTATCACGATTCTTGGAGGCTCTGCCCTCCAGGCTGGGACTGCACATGGCCACGAGAGGACTGTGCCCTGTCCTCAGTCCAAGGCTTGAACCTGTCCACACACTGTACCCACCCTCCACAGAATAAACTACGTTGATGGCTTAAGTCTATTCATTTAATGATAACGCTACTATTGGCTAATGCCTATGTAGCATTTCCTCTGTGCTGGTCACAGTCCTAAGCACCTTTCTGCACCCCAATTTATTTAATACCCACACGAGCTGTATGATGGAAGCCCTCTTTTTATACTCATTTTGTCGAATAGAAAGGGGAGAGATCAAGCAGTGCAGCGCTTCACCGAGAACACAGAATTAGCGTGTGGAGAACTGGACATCCGGACAGTGGATCTGGCCCAAGAGTCCAATCCCTCAGGCATCTCGCTGCTCTGTTCAGACCATTCCTGTGGGTGCATTCCCCGGGCATTTGCATATCACTTTGCTCCCAAGAGGCCTCCGTCCATGCTTCCTAACACACAGGCTGTAAACAGGCGTGATTCGCAGACACAGAGGTGCTGGCAGAACCGTCACCATTACTCAGCACAGCTCTCCCACCAGGCCCGAGAGAGGGTGGACCTGCGTCCGCGTATTCATAACTGCCTGCCTATCTGTTTTCGTCTCTACTTGAAGGCAGATAAATAGAATCTCCTTCAAGTTGCTCTATTTAAAGACATTTTATCTCTCCCCGGCTTTAAAAGCGTGGCCTTGCCAAGGAGGCGTTATTATGCCAACGACCAGATCTGATGAATAGAAGCGATATCTCCCTGTCAAGCTGAGTGTTCATCGCCGTTGGAAATATGAGAAGGGCCATGTGGCCGATTCAGAGTATAAATAAATCACTCAGAGGCAGCACAGGGCTGCTGGGTGCTGGGAATTATTAAACACGCACATAAGAATAGATATTGAAATAAGCGCATACTATCTGCAGCCGTTTTCCAATATTCATAATGAGGACAGATAATTGGCAATACCTAGACTGGGTATCGCTGCTGATACAGGAATTAAGGCTGAGCCATGCAATAGGTTTACCACCTGTTTCCTGGTTTAACTTAATTATTTTTTTAAATATATTTTATTGATTTTTTTACAGAGAGAAAGGGAGAGGGATAGAGAGTTAGAAACATCAGTGAGAGAGAGACATCAATCAGCCGCATCCTGCACACTCCACACAGGGGATGTGCCGCAACCAGGATACATGCCCTTGACCGGAATCGAACCCGGGACCTTTCAGTTCACAGACCGACAGTCTATCCACTGAGCCAAACAGGTTTCAGCTTAACTCAATTATTGAGTGAGTCGCATGGCCGTAGGTGATTCCTTTCTGGGCCAGTTATGTGAGCACTCGGTTCCTCTAAAGCAGCGGTTCTCAACCTGTGGGTTGCGACCCCTTTGGGGGTCCATCAACCCCATCACAGGCGTCGCCTAAGATCATCAGAAAACACAGATATTTACATTATGATTCACAACAGCAGCAAAACTACAGTTATGAAGTAGCAACGAAAATAATGTTATGGTTGGGGATCACCACAACATGAGGAACTGTATTAAAGGGTCCCGGCGTTAGGAAGATTGAGAACCACTGCTCTAAAGGGAAAGGAATAGACAATTTTCTTGTCCTGCATTCAGTGCAGGGAGGCAGGGTAGTAGAATATGCTGAGGATGGCTCCCCTCACTTGCCTATAAGACGGGGAGGGACAATGCAGCACAATCACCTGTTTGCAGTGACCCCAAAGCCATCCTGGTCCTCAGGCCTGTCCTGACAGCCACAAGGAAAGCGCCCATGGATTTAAAGTAGTATTTACAGGGGCTTTGGGGACCAGATGGCTGGAAGAAGATGACATCAAAATGCTTTTGTTTTGTTACTTTAAGTGTTTTAATGCGATGGTTGTAAGAAACTAAAAAAATGTTTAATAAGTGCTGTAATGAAGCAACTGCATTTGAAACAACTTAATGAAGTTTCAGGGGTGCTTCTAGCAGACCTGATCAGTATTAAATGATTTCCAGGCCCTGACAGCGAGAGAAGTCTGTGACCGCCATATACCTGACCAGTTGACTGACTTCAGAAAAGGTTTGGGGAACTTTGGGGGAAACATGAAATGAGAGAAAAACCAATCAAGCTTCCTGGAGCTTGAGAAGGAGGTTATCAGATGTTTGAGTGTGTAAGAATTCAGGAAATCAAAAATAAAAACAAGCCGAAACTGGTTTGGCTCAGTGGATAGAGCTTCGGCCTGCGGACTGAAAGGACCCAAGTTCGATTCTGGTCAAGGGCATGTACCTTGGTTGTGGACACATACCCAGTAGGGGGCGTGCAGGAGGAAGCTGATCGATTCTCTCTCTCATCGATGTTTCTAACTCTCTAACCCTCTCCCTTTCTCTCTGTAAAAAATCAATTAAAAAAAAAAAAAAAGACAGAGCAGAATGTAGAATCTGTAAAGGCCTGCCCCTCAAAATTGTACATTAGCATTTGCATATTGCCTAACATGTTAAGAGAGTTAGGAAAAGGAAATTGCTAACATCCACCTCACTGCAATGTGACATATGTATTATAACATCTACATTGCCAGATACATATTTCGGCATCGATAAAGCAATTCTTGCTCATCTGTCATCTCAAGGAATATTGATTCCTAAAAATGGGTAAGGGCACAGTTCTTTAAGCTTTATTCTAGGGTGCCTACAGGAGGTCACTAAGATGAAATACAGCTCAGAGCAATGGTCAGCAAACTCATTAGTCAACAGAGCCAAATATCAACAGTGCAACCAATGAAATTTCTTTTGAGAGCCGAAATTTTTTAAACTAACGCCACTTATTCAAAATAGACTCACCCAGGCCATGGTATTTTGTGGAAGAGCCACACTTAAGGGGCCAAAGAGCCGCATATGACTCGTGAGCTGCAGTTTGCCGACCACTGTCTCAGAGAGCTGACAAGAGAAGTTGCAGGGTGGAGTATATGGATGCATGTTGTTTAAGAAAAACAATAGCTTATAATTAAAAGTCCTAGTTTCCAGTCTCAGTTCACTTATTTTATTAATCATCTAACTTGGGCAACTTAAAAGCTTAAACAAATACTACTAGTATTAAAAGGTCTGTGAGCAGGAATGTAAATGTCAAGTTAAAATGATCTAGTAGTTATGAATGTTAAATAAAGATATAAAATATAGTATTACATCCATATGGATATATTAAGGCACTGCTAGAGAGCTGTGATTAATTGCATGCTTATTCCTTGACAAAGTGTTAGAAAAAAATCAAAGTTACAATAATGAATACTCCGCCGTCCTTTATGAGCTGAAGCTAAAAATGGTACATGATAATCATCCTTGGCTCTGCTTCCTGAAACAAGGGGAGACGTGATGAAGGCGGTAGGAGGACAATATTTTCACGCTGGTCAGAAGCAAAGATGGGCATGGATTTCAGTTCAAACGCCACCATTCTCAGCTGAAAACCATGAGTAAGTTAATCAATCTCACTGTACTTCTGTGTTTTCACCTGTAAAATGGAAATAAAACATAGCATCGCCTCCCAGATGGAAGCAATGAACAGAGTCTCTGATATCAGTCATTGTTTTTATTTCCTTTATTTCATGTGCCCAGGATTCTGACATGTTTAGTCAATTACCCCTCCCCTCATACACAGCAATCCTCATTTCTTGTTCAGAATTCATGTTTACATACAGCGCACATGGAGGAGAGCCGGTCGTATTGCCTTCCATGCTACGGATGTGTCCCTATAAATCAGAATGTAAACATGTGCTCAGGGAATTCAAAGGAGCAACTGTCTGATGAAATAACTCTCATACTAAGGAGGTTGAGAAACACTTGATTCCATTCTTCCCACATATAACATGTGACAATCGTCTTGACAGGTATATCTGAGATCCTGATATGTTGCTTCCTTCAAAGGTGACCATTGGCAAACTAGGTGATGGGAGCCTATGGTAGACCATCTTTAATCTTCCTCTAGCGCTCAACATACAACTTTGGCCATAGGTGACTGGCACCTCCAGGATGTCTTTATGGGACTGTATGCATGCCCACCACCTGCTTCCACTCATGGTTTGCTAACGGCAGAGTTCTTCCATGCCCATGGAGTCTTGCTCATCGTTTTCAGTTCAGCTTGCCCATGCGTCACTCCTGATTATGTCGATTTAGAGTCAGCAAATATCCTGTTGGTATTACTCACAGATAGTTTCTTTGAGTTTAGTTGCTCAATTTCCAAGTCTGTCAGGAAGACAAAGACAAAAGCCATTCAGGAAAACTACCCCCCCAAAAAGGACCGTTTGCATAAGTTATACTTATCCTGAAATTCGCATATACTTCCTCTCTGACGTGTCAGAGCAAAACAAGGTCTCCAGAAGCTCACAGCATTTTTTTTTTTTTTGCGACAATAAGCCATCAGCTTGTGAAGAAACTAAGAGCTCCTGTGGCTGCATTGCTTAAGACTTCTGCTTTTCAGAATCCTGGTTCTTTATCTTTGACTTCTAGTGACTCAGCAATCCGGGGTGGAAATCTTGCAACTCAACAAAACACTCTGTAACGAGCACGTCAGCAGCATCCAGAAACAAGGGCAATGGGACGGATGGCATCTATTAGCACAATGAGGGACAAGATGACACGGTGACCCAGCGAGCATGTCACGTATTGCTTGAAAACCCGTGTCACAGAAACCCTCAGAATCAGCCTAATCTCCTTCATCGGATCATATGTTCCAGCAGACTGTGATATACCTCTACAGCCTCACCATAACTCGTAAATTATAGACACTGAAATCAACCTTCGTCGTCATTAGTATTTGTTTTCCTTCCCCAGGACAAAGCAAACAACACATTAACCCCATGTGGTTCTCTGGTGGAGTTCAGAGACCAGGATCTCTGAGCCATGCCTGGAAGTCCTTACCTCATGACGTCTGCATGTGGCTCTTCCTGTGTTAGAGACCACGGAAGCAAAGGATGAGCTGATTACCCATTACCATGTGTACAGGGGCGTGCACACACACACACACACACACACACACACACAGAACATTCATGTGGAACAGACAAGGTAATCATGCATAACCCAACCCCTAGCACAAACACTAACTCTCCTACAAACCTAAAACTACCTCTAACACTAAACTTCTTCCTAACCCTAACCTAAATCCAGACCTAAACTTAGCCTGAGCCCTTGCCCTTGCTACATAAAATACCCAGAATCATGGGATACCGATGTTGGATTCTTGCCATCTTTCATGTGTGTGAACATGCATGTGTCCCGTGTACAGAACGTGCATCTGCCAGGCTTCCGTGGGGAGTCACATGGAACTGCTTGTCCCTGAGCGTGTGTCTGAGCACCTGGAAGGTCTGCTCGAATGTCGTGTGCATAGTGCATGAGTTCCAGCCGCGGCTGCAGCGGGGAAAGTCTAATGTTGTCGTGTTCACAGCTGTCACTCAAAGACCCCCAGAGTTTATCTTGTTCGCATGTGACAAGAATGGATGGCGTCACTCACCCCTGCATGAGCCCCAGTTTCCAACCCGTCAAAACGCACTCTCACTCCTGCCTGCGATCGGGCCCTCTTCCTGTTTGTTTTCTGTGACCACCTTGGCTGAATGGCCTTGGGAAAAAATTCTCTAGAAGCCAATTGATGTTCCAAGCGGTCTCTTTTCCTGTTTGTTTGTTTGTTTAATCTAAAGGAATAAGCTCATTAAGGACATTCTCCACCTTTACCTTGATTGCAGGCAAGAGTGGTTTTCAAATGTTTCCCTCGGGCATCCTTCCTAACGGGTGTCCAGCCTCAGAGAGCAGCGTTCTCACTGCCCCCGCCCAGGTCAAAGGCCAGGGCCCACAGTACCCCGCTGTCCTGCTCCTTCTGTGACCCCGGCACCTCGGGGGCCGAGCTGTGGCAGGGCTCTCTCAGTGCAAAGGCCAGACCCGCTGCAGCCGCAGGCCCTGAGGAACCCCAGCTGCCCGGGACCCGGTGGCTCTCAGGATAAAATCCTGGGGTGCCCGTGAGTCTCCACCCTGCTGGTTGGCGCATGCTCCGCCGTCTCGATCGTGATGACTCCACTCTGCTCCCTTCGCCATAAAGCAGCCTGCCTGTCCGAAATGAGCACACCCTCTGTGAGCCACAGAGCAGAGCCCTGTAGCCACGGCAACAGGGAGGCTGAGCAGGTCTTCCCTTTGCATAAAAGGGGGCTTTGAGGTGCTCCCTTCAGGCTGGCAGGTCCCCCCCCCCCAGACCAATGCCTCCTCTCTCTGACGTTCCTTCTGCAAAGCACGCACCCTGCCCATGATCTGCTTCCCCATCTCACGGGGTACCGTCACACGTTAGAACCTCACTTTCCGAAGTTTGGGTCCAATGGAGATATATACAGGGGTCCCCCAAGATGTGTGCACACCTGAAGAGCTGATATCTCAATTTTGAAAATGAAATGCATTTTAATAAACTCTGCCTTTATAAGTACAGTGGTACCTGGAGATACGAGTTTAATCCGTTCCATAACCTTGAGGCGTGGGAAACTATGAGACGCTCCAGTCACGGCAAACTGGTGGGTCGTGTGCAGTCGGCCGATCCTCGAGATGACTTCTATCTCAACTGTTGCTCGTATTTCAAAGTGAACATCGCTCGCTCGACGGCTCGTATCTCAAAAATCTCGTATGTTAGGGCACTCGTATCTCGAGGTGCCACTGTATTCAAAACGTGTGTCTAGAGTTTGGGAAGACACCCCATATATGTTCTTTATCTCACATGTAAAATGAAATGGAAGAGCCTTGCCCTGGTACATTTTCCATTTTTCCTCAAAAACCATGTCAACAGGAACGCTCTGGCTGATTTGCATGAGTCAGCACCGCCCAGGCCTCCTGGTGCCCGCATCCCTCTGCTCCCCATGAGGGCTCAGAAAGCTATCATTTCCATGATGGATTGAAAACATCTTCTAAAGCTGCGGTACCAAGCCCAGCTGTGTTTTGGATTCCTAAATGTCCATTTAACCAACAGGCTTCTCACTCTCTGCTTTTCATCATGAGATTCTCTCTTGCCCTTTTCAACCTTATACTTCAACTTTTCTCCGCTCAAATGACCGTATTTTCCGGCATCTAAGACAACCCCCACTTTTCCAGTTAAAATGCAGTGGTACCTCGAGATATGAGTTTAATTCGCTCCATAACCTTGAGGCGTGGGAAACTATGAGACGCTCGAGTCTCGGTAAACTGGTGGGTCGTGTGCAGCCGGCCGATCCGAGCAATGACTCCTATCTCAAATGCTGCTTGTATTTCAAAGCAAAATTCGTTCGCTCGATGGCTCGTATCTCAACAATCTTGTATGTTAGGGCACTTGTATCTTGAGGTACCACTGTAAGGAGTTTGGGATATACTTACCCTAGAAGATGACACCTGGCATATAAGATGACCCCCGACTTTTGAGAAGATTTTCCTGGGTTAAAAAGTCTTCTTATACGCCGGAAAATACGGTATAAGCAATTTCTTGGGTCATAAGACCTAATGCTTTTCATCTGCAATCAGTTCACTTTTCCCTACCACCTTGCCACCACTGTGGATTGCACCAGGAAACGTCAAACGTCCAGAGAGAGGAAGATGTTTGAGTAGCACTGGATTCTACGAAGCCGCATTAACAGAATTGTGCAGTGGCTTAGACTATGGGGGGAAGGCGACTCACAGTACACAGCATCTGTCAAAAGACGAAGGTTCCAGACTGGACTCTGCACTCCTGAATGGAGAGTAAGACGGAAATGGTGTTGGATGCGTTTTCTTCAACCAAAACCACAATAGACTGAGGTGAGATGGATAAGACTTAAAAGGAGAGGCAGAGCTGAGCTTCCAGACATAACAGAGAGAGGGGCCTGCCAGAAGCTTCTTTCTTCCGGACACAGGAAGGAAATGAGACCCCCACCAGGGATGTCCATCCCCAGTGGAAGTGGGTATGAAGGTGGAGCTACTGGACCCTCAGTAGCTGCCTAAACACAATGTCCATGTCCTCTCATCCTCAGGCACACATTCAACGAGCCTTCACACGCTCTGAAACAGGGACACATGGAAAAACACGTGAACTAGCTGAAACCGGTTTGGCTCAGTGGATAGAGCTTTGTCGGCCTGCGGATCGAAAGGTCTCAGGATCGATTCTGATCAAGGGCATGTATGTTGGTTGCGGGCACATCCCCAGTAGGGGACATGCAGGAAGCGGCTGGTTGATGTCTCTCTCTCATTGATGTTTCTAACTCTCTATCCCTCTCTGTAAAAAAAAAAAAAATCAATAAAATATATTAAAAAAAAAAAAAAGAAAAGCACGTGAACTTGTGGCAAAATCCTGCACCTGCAGCACGCCCTAGTGTATCTGAATGACGGGTTCACAGTGGAATGTATGGATGACTCCCAAGTTCATTTCTGATCACACAAGCAGAGTAACAGTAGAATGCAACCCTGCTTTCTCACATGGATTTAAGGTTTTCGCCTTTAATAACGGCACAGTAACAGCTCGGTGGTAACAGCACATTACCATGGGATGGATGTGTACAGCCACTGTGCCTTATCAAGGTTCAGGAGAAGCTCATATATCATGGAAACCCGCAATCTTTCATCCACAAACAGGAAAGCATTTGCACCATGGAAACGACCCCTCCCAGAAGCCAGCTACTCCCCCATGAGCGGGGCTGCTCCAGGAAAGCATTGGGGAGGCGAAAATCGCCTTGTTTAGGTGGATTGGATGCCAAGTTACAGCCGCATCCATCAGACAGAGAAGGTCATGTGGAGTAACAAACGACACGGCAAAGGATCATGTATGGCCCATGACACAAGTTCCTTGTGGTTGACTGGGGGCCACTGCATGGTTTGCCCTTAGCGAGGGCCCGAGCTCATGGAAGAGCCACTGCTGGAGACGTTTCTGGGTCCCCAGACAAACAGAAAGCATGTTTGGAAGGTCTGACATTGACAATGACATTCCTGGCACCATGTGCTGGTCAGATCGAGGCCCACGGGCCCAGCCCCCACAGCTCAGCCAGAAATACCATCTCAGGATGTGCCTACAGGGAGGCGGCCCGCACTCCTTGGCAAACTGTACCCATAACGCCCATGTGACCACCTGAACCTTCAACAGAGAGAGTTTCAGGGAACAGGATGGTGAAAGAGGGTGCATGGATGGAGAAATGTCCCAAGGAGATGCCGTCCTGGGTAGGAAGAGTGGAGGGTGATGGTGATTTTTACCAACTGATTCAACACAACCATAAAACGTCCCATGTCACATGAGCACAGCCATCTTCACTGACCCCGGGGCGGGGGTGGCCTTGGTTCCCGCCATTGGCTGAGTGATACCAGCAATGGGAGGGACTGGGGGAAGCATATCCATTCTTTCAAGCTTCCTCAAGACCTCGACAGAGACTAGAGAGAAAAAAACACTTGCCAAAACCGGTTTGGCTCAGGGGATAGAGCATCAGCCTGGGGACTGAAATGTCCCAAGTTCGATTCCGGTCAAGGGCATGTATGTACCTTGGGTGTGCAGGAGGCACTGATCAATGTTTCTCTCTCATCAGTGTTTCTAACTCTCTATCTCTCTCTCTTCCTCTCTTTAAAAAAATCAATAAAAATATTAAAAAAAAAAACCCACACACTCTTCTAAGGTGAGACATTACATTGAATCCTAAAATCATTTCACAAAAAACCCTAAGTGGGTAGCTTTCAGGGGATACTAGGGACCTTTTTGTCTAATAGCAGTGTTCTGCCAAAAAATAAAAAAACCCTCTAGCAACGGAGACCCCTGAAGGTCACTCAGACTTCCATTCACCGCAGTGAGAGGGTAGTAGCACCGCGGGAGTTATGATGGGTGAATGGGCTTGGCAGAGGGAACTCTTCTTGCCAAACCACTTTCCAAACAACTCAAAGAGCCAATAGACTGTCCAGAGGTAAGAGTGAAACCAAGTTCAAGGTCAACATGCCTGATCGGATAACGCAAAGGCTCATCAAAGAATGAGGCAGGGCTGGCATCCACTAGAGGACGAGGAGCCGAGCAAGCGGAAAGCCAGGAAGAGGAGGGATGGGAGCCAGAATAATTAGAGGGAGTTGCCTCTGTGGACCTCAAAGAGCTCACCCAGGCCAGACACAGCTGATGAGTAGAAGGAGAAGATGAGACCAAGACTGCACACTACCTGCCTCTTCAGCAGGGGGCGCTGCTTCTCTGTCCACTGGGAGTTGACACCTTCGCAATCAACAGAGCCAATAATATTTAAGATATTATTTATCTTGCTGAAACTGATTTGGCTCAGTGGATAGAGCGTCGGCCTGCAGACTGAAAGGCCCCAGGTTCGATTCCGGTCAAGGGCATATACCTTGGTTGCGGGCACATCTCCAGTGGGGGGTGTGCGAGAGGCAGCTGATCGATGTCTCTCTCTCATCAATGTGTCTAACTCTCTATCCTTCTCCCTTCCTCTCTGTAAAAAATCAACAAAATATTTTTTTTAAAAAAAGATATTATTTATCTTAAATAATGTACTTGTTTGCCCTTCAAGGAAGCCACCTACACTGTAGGGACAGGCGGTCTTCCTTCTGAGACAGCCCTCTTCTCATGTCTCTATAACTGTCATGGTTACAGACCCTGTGCATTTCTGTGGGAGTACGTAGCTCACCACAGTTCTAGATTCTTCTATGGAGAAAGTGTCCCTGGCTTTTATTTGCACTCCAGCCCAGGAAGAGGCTTTCTTTCATGATACGGCAACATGAATCGGCAGAGAGAGCGGCTAAGTCCTCCCTGAATTGGGGTTAAAAAAGTGAGAATCCCCCCTCCCCCTTCCAACTAAGTCTTATTAATTTTGACAGGACTACTTATTCTCCACGCATATTATGTAACATCCTTTCACACTGAAATTACTGCAACGCTATCAATTCGAGCAGGATCGAGACGATGAAATATTAATAAGGTGACTCCTCATCTAATTTTCAAAGTAGCGGCCTATATATAGGACAGAGGCGTCGTCCCGGAATAGCTGTGGGCTCCGGAGCAGTAGACACGGACTTAGGGAGCGAGAATATAATGACTCAGGGTATAAAGTGAACGAGGCCACATAAAATTCTGACAAAAGACAAAAAGAAGAGAAAACCTGCTTCTAGAATGTACACAGTTAGGACAGATCAGCGGTCAGGAAGGAGGAAGGTGACACATTTGTTGTGATGAATATCCAAGTCCATGAAAGTGTGCGAGGACCCTGACTCAGGTTGTATGAATTTGGACAAAGTAAGACAACTCAGCTTTAGTGTTTTCATATAAAGTAGACGGAGAACCAAGACTGGTTTGGCTCAGTGGATAGAGCATCGGCCTGTGGACTGAAAGGTCCCGGGTTCGATTCTGGTCGGAGGCATGTACCTTGCTTACGGGCACATCTCCAGTGTGGGGTGTGCAGGAGGCAGCTGATTGACGTCTCTCTCTCATCGATGTTTCTGACTTTCTATCCCTCTCCCTTCCTCCCTGTGAAAAATCAATAAAACATATAAAAAAAAAATAAAGTAAAATAAAGTGGACGGAGAATATAAGTGCTCTTCACACAGGGATATTGTCATGGACAAGGAACCTTGAATGTGAGATAAACATTTGGAAATGTTAAAGATGTATGGATCCTATTATTATTCACATGAAATTGATGTATTTCTCTCTATAAAATGTTAAGCTTTTAAAAAGTTTAATGCCACCATTCATTCACTTATTCACTTATTCAACAACTATTTGTGTGTATCCCACATTCATTGTTTTACATTCTAAACATATATCTCAATGTTTTAGAATAAAACTTCCATTATGTATAGAAAATGACATTGACAAATAATATAAAGAGTGCAGGTTCTGATATTGGACAGACCTTGGCTAAATTTCTGGAGATGTGCTATATAATCTTTGGAGAATCTAGGTAAATTGTCCATCAATAATATACCCAATTTTTTAAATCACATATTAAAAGATAGTAATAAAAGTACTATCATGATTATTAAATGAAAAATCAAGGAAAGCTTTTAGAATAGCATCTAAAGTACTATAGCTATGATATCTTTTTTAAAAATATATTTTTATTTATCTCAGAGAGGAAGGGAGATGGAGAGAGAGATAGAAACATCGATGATGAGAGAGTATCATTGATTGGCTGCCTCCTGCATGCCCCACACTGGGGATCGGGCCCATGGCATGTGACCTGACCGGGAATTGAACCGTGACTTCCTGGTTCATAGGTCCATGTTCAACCACTGAGCCATGCCAGCTGGGTTAGCTATGATTTCTTAATAAAAGTTTCGTTAGGTTGTATTTTTAAGCAGAAACTATGAGATATACATTTATAAAATACATGTGAGTCTGCAAAATTACTTTTCTTAGAAGTTAATTTAAACTTCACCAAACATATATTTCATAGAAATTAAAAATTAGGGTTTGTCCATTTCATCATTAATTATACTTGTATTACAGTGTTCCTCCAGAGACAGTCCGATATTACTTCCATTTTATCTTACAGGCAGCCATTCTGGGAGAAAAATTGCCAGAGAGAAAATAATGAGCTGTCTCAGCTTATAGGATACTTCTTTTCATCTATTTCCTTGACATTAATTATCACTTACGTGCTTAGTTCTTCTCTTAACATTTCCCACTCCCCCGGGATGTTCACATACAGAAAGGCATTGCTGGGTCTGAGTTTCTCTTCTCTGGAGTAGCCATGCAGACTACTCTACAGTCACCAAGAAAATGAGCCATATTTAAAAAACATAAAGGCCCACCCAGCATGGCTTAGTGGTTGAGCGCCTACCTATCAACCAGGAGAACATGGTTTTGTTACTGCTCAGGACACATTTCTGGGTTGTGGGCTCAACCTCCAGTGAGGTATGTGTAGGGAGCATCAATGAATGTCATCATTGATGTTTCTCTCTCTCTCTCTCTCTCTCTCTCTCTCTCTCTTTCTCTCACTCTCTCTCTTCCTCTCTGAAATCAATAAAAATATATATTTTAAAATAAATAAGTAAATAAATAAGAGAAAGAACACAGCCTTCACAGTTTGGTGGAAAGTTAGATCCTTTTTAGAGCGGTGAGCTTGAGCTACTAACATAATGTTCGGATTAACAGGTCTGTGCAGTGTAGACTATGACCCCTGTCACTCTATGTGATGTCCCGTGACAACAGGTATCAGAGGAGGACACCAGCCCTGACCAATGACACAGAAACCTCTTCATCAATGGGCCCTGGAGGACGCTGGCCTGACCATTCCTTTGGGGGTCACTGATCCATGTGGGGGAGACGGAACAGGAACAGGAGGGGGATTTTTTTTTTTTTTTTTAAATATATTTTATTGATTTTTTAACAGAGAAGAAGGGAGAGAGACAGAAAGTCAGAAACATCGATGAGAGAGAGACACCGATCAGCCGCCTCCTGCACACCCCACTGTGGAGATGTGCCCGCAAGCAAGGTACATGCCCCTGACCAGAATCGAACCCGGGACCCTTCAGTCCGCAAGCCGACGCTCTATCCACTGAGCCAAACCGGTCTCGGCTAGGAGGGGGATTTAAGATGTTTGGGCTGAAGGTTATCGGTTAGCTAAGTAAGACATCTAGGCTCACGAGCCCAAATACACAGAGTGATGGTTTTATTATACGTGAAGTCAGTTTTCAATCACCTAAAGAGGGTGGTAAGTCACCGCTTGGCATGGAAATTTAACTTCCTTTAACTGCCTTTCTTTGATTGATATGCAGATACATTTACATTCCTTAGCACATTTTATTTAAATAAGGGGAAGAGGAGGTTGAAGCAGCTCTAAATGTTAATGTGAAGCTTGGTCAACAATTAAGAATTCGTCATAGATAGCCTACCTGTACAAGATGAATGTGGGTAATTGAACATGTTAATAATTCAGTGATATTTCATTACTCCTACAACCATTAAAATTCAGGTCAGCAGACCTGAATCTCTCAGAAGATAAAAAGTAATCAAAGATTCAAATGCCATTTTAAAATCATAATTACTATTTTTAAATGTATTTTTATTGACTTGGGAGAGAAAGGGAGAAAGATAAAGATATAGAAACATCCATGATGAGAGAGAGTCATTGATTGGCTGCCTCCTGCACGCCTCACACTAGGGATCGAGCCCACAACCCAGGCATGTGCCCTGACTGGGGATTGAACTCTGACCTCGTGGTTCATAGGCTGACGCTCAACCACTGAGTCATGCCAGGTGGGGAGAAATAATTTATTTTGCCCACCTGGCATGACTCAATGATGACTCACCTCTCTTTCCTTTAGGTGTTTAGGTCATTTGAAGAACTCTACACTTCTACTGCACACAAATTTTTAAAATTTTATTTTACCTTCTGCTACAACTTTTATTTTATCCTCAGAGGGGTATCTCTATGATCTCAAAGCAACTAACTCTCCATTTTAAAAGCAGGGCTCGGGACTAGTGAAGAGAGAGTTTCAATAACCTAGATAAGTTGGCAGAGTGAATTATTACAAGGCCAAAACTGGCACCTTTAAGGTCATCTTAGTCCTTACAAGGTCCAACTCTGGATGTGCTTGGAACAGGCTGACCTTGGGAAGGTAAGGCCTGCAGCACAAACTGGAATTTCTGCAGCCGATGAGCCTCGTGTGTCCGTCAGATCCTGCAGCTTCTCTGTCTCAGCTCCTACCTCAGGGCTCAGTGGAGGACAGACCACAGGAGTCTGGCCTCGGTTCTCTGGAATGAACCACAGCAGCATCCACACTCTCTACAGTTCACCCCAAGGCAGTCTCCTTTTCAATGGATATTTTTTATTTCCCCATATATGTGAGCTGTCCTTCTAGATTCCCACTGCAGAGGAGGCAGGCCTAACTCCTCAGCCAGGATGGAACAGTCATACTACCGCTGTGTCACCTCCACAGAGAAATGTTTGTGGCTGGTTTTTATTTAGGTGACCAGCCAGGTCAAATAAATATAAGAAAATGAACCAAAAATGGAAACCTGGCCTGTGCTTGGGAAACGGGCAAAGTGCAAAGGAAGTTCGGATTCTCCTGATCTCACGCATGGAGTATAAGCTGCGTGGTGCAGCCTCTAGGATTCACTTCCCTGATGGGCCAAGGCCTTCCTGCACTCCACCCTCTGAGTCCAGTTGTTAGGAAATGTTTTATAGCCAAAATCGGTGTGGCTTAGTGGATAGAGCATCGGCCTGCGGACTGAAAGGTCCCAGGTTCGATTCTGTTCAAAGGCATGTACCTTGGTTGCGGGCACACCCCCAGTAAGGGGCGAACAGGAGGCAGCTGATCAATGTTTCTATCTCATTGATGTTTCTAACTCTCTATTCCTCTCCCTTCCTCTCTGTAAAAAATCAATAAAGTATATGTATATATATTTAACTGAAAAAGAAAAAAAATATATATATATATAAAAGAAACATTTTATAAAAGCTTGCAGAAAACTGGTAAGAAAATATTGAAACTTTAGAGGTCAAAGGTTAAAGGAACAGCGGGAATCCATGTTTAGATATTTCTACCAGTATCTTGTACAGTAACACTGAACACTCTAAGCTCAGTAAAACAAAGACAATATAATGGCAAACAAAACTTGGCTGAAAATAGCGTATAAGAGTTGACATTAGTACATCTCCATTTTTAATCTCCGTCTAATCTAATCTAATCTTTAGGAAGCTTTTTGTTTTTAATACGAAGACCCAGAGAAGTAGCTTGGGAATGATGAAGCCGATTAGCAATTACAGATTCATCTTTTGTAGGAACTGGAGACACAGGCCTGACATAAAAGAGACTCATCTAGCTGCCATCTTAAAGGGGGAAACTGGGTGTTTCGTTTTGTCAAGTGAACTTACGTTACAAAGAAAGAGAAGCTGCATTGTTTTTTAGGTGATAAAGATTTTTATTTATTTTTTTTAATAAATCTTTATTGTTCAGATTATTACATTTTTTCCTCTTCCCCCCTCCCCGCCCCTATAGCTCCCCTCCACCTGGTTCCTACCTCATTCTCTGCCCTTACCTACACACACACACACACACACACACACACACACACACACACGGTCCTCATCCATAGGAGTATGATTTTTGTCCAGTCTCTCCCTGTACCTCCCTCCCCCCTTTCCCCCTGAGAATGATCAGTCCCTTTCTGTGCCCCTGATTCTATTCTCTTCACCAGCTTATTCTGTTCAGAAGCTGCCTTTGATGAGAATGCTCACAAAGTCACCATAGCAGCAGCCGAAGGGGCTTCTCTGCAGCGCTGTCCGCGGGCAGAAGCAGGTGCATGCTCGCCTGCGGGGTGTGGGGAGTCAGTGAGAAACCCCATCTCTGGCCTTTCCTGAACACGAGGCAGGAATTACGCTTCCTTCTGACCTCATTCACGCGCTGACCCTGAGGCTCTCAGCGATCTGCTTGTCAGAAAGTCACTTACCGCCTCCACGCTCACGTTCCGCCAAGAGAGAGAGAGGGTTTGGGGGAGGGAGGTGTTGGCAGAATCCTGGGCTCAGCCCTTCCCCTCCAGGGCACACGGCACCTCATACATTACAGTTGCCACTCCGTGTGGATTTCAAGCTGCACAGACCTCCCTCCTGGCATCGTTACAGGACTTTGTCGTAAGATAAGGAGGGATGGTGTGGAATTCTGGAAGGCAGTACAGTGGTACCTCGAGATACGAGTTTAATTCGTCCCGTCACCTTGAGGCGTGGGAAACTATGAGACGCTTGAGCCGCGGTAAACCGGTGGGTCATGTGCAGCCGGCCGATCCGCGCGATGACTCCTATCTCAACTGTTGCTCGTATTTCAAAGCAAAAATCGCTCGCCCGACGGCTCGTATCTCAAAAATCTCGTATGTTAGGGCACTTGTATCTGGAGGTACCACTGTATTTTCAAGGCAATGCTTAGTGGGACTGTGGGAGAGGAGGGCTTTCTCACATTCTTGGGGTCAGGACTGGGGTGTGGAAATGAACCGGACAAAAGCAGATTGACAGGAGGACAGCGCACACATTCTCCTGGACGTTTCCATGTCCCGAAGAAGTGACCAGAGCAGGGAGCTTGCACACCTTCTCGCCGAGAAACTATAAAACCGGGAACCACTGACAAGGCCCAAGGAGAAGGAGCCAGAAGGAAGGCTGGCCAGGTTCACAGGCCAGTCTGCGCAGCTCTCCTCTGGTTCCCTTTGTAATGGAGCGAGTCCCCACAAGATAGACCACAAAGACTAATTGAATTCAAACAGGCCTAAGTTTATTGCAGATTCGAATCTGGGCTCAAACCTTAGCTGACGCAGCAGCCTGGCAAACGCCTGGTAAGAGCGCAGACAGAGGGGCAGTCCCTCTCTTTATACCCATTCTGCCTTCCCCTATTGGCTCATACTGCTGGCTCGGCAATCTCTGATTGGTTCTCAGGCAGCAAGGGACCAGCTAACCCAGGAGGTTCCCAGTAAGGCTGCTTGACCCAGTTAACCTAATGGACTCAGGAAGTTGTGGTTCAGGTGTTGTGGTCTGGCCGAAGGTAAGAGGGATAGTTTGCAGGCCTGGCTTTAGGGGAGGAAGTGTTGCAAGCCCAGCCATAAGGGGATTCCTCAGTGGTTCCCAATTTAACCGTATATCTCTGGACTGCTTGCTTAACCATTTATTGCTACACCCCTCTCTGGGGTAAGGTGTCCCCCCCCCCCATCCTCTGACACCAGGAGAGAACCCTTCACCTGGATTTTACCAGCTGTTTCTGGGAAGAAGTGCCGGGGGGAGGGTGTCAGAGGGACTGTCCCCTTTCTGGCTTTTTTTTTTAAACAAATTCCTTCAACTGAAGATATTTAATATGGCACCATGCTCTATTGAGGGCTCTATACTTAGAAATCACACGGGTTCCCGAAGACGTGTTAGAGAACAATTAGCACGGTGTGTCCCTTTGATGTGAAAATAATGCTTTAAAATTATGAGAAAGTGACATGTGAGGGTTTTTTATTTTCAAAAACATTCCTGTTTTGCAGAGAACACTTTGAAAAACAGTCATTTGAAGATGTCTAATTAGGTTATTACTTTCCAACATTTACCTACAAGTGTCATCTATGTGCATATCAGTTTGACACAACCAAAGAGCTGATTTTTAAATGTGGTTCACGATGTCTAAAACAAGACGTTTCAGGGGGTTTGACCCATTTGATAAAAACATAACCGTTTAACTCCTTCTGGGTTGCTTGAAAGAATAGTTGGTAGACAGTAAGATAGAAGCGGATGAGCTGAACGTGCACAGAACTCTGTCATTCCACAGAGAGACGACATTTTAAAATACACGTGATTTCCTAAGTGTCACCGGTGACTTGTTTTTGTAGTCGGATCTTTGTGTCTTCGTGAGGTTATCTTTCTCAGGAGCCATGAAAAGCCAAGGAATGAAGCTAATTTACAGCAGAAGTTTTGTCCAGCTGCCTCACAAAGTGTGACAACAACAGTTTTCAGGAAAATGAGACGGAGTGAGTGATATTGCTCTAGTGACAAAGTCAGTATTGTTAGGTTTCAGATAACAGCGCTTTAGCATGGAAAAGTTTGGAACGGTCATACGTAAACTGTGACGCTGAACATGGCTTGGTGCTTTCCCTCATGTTTTCATATCCCTATTTTGGGGTGTTTCATGCCTATAACAATGAGTAGATCACCGTTATTAGCTTTTAAATAAATACGTATTTATACATTACAGGCTTTAACCACCTCTCTGAAATCAATAAAAATCTGTTTTTTAAAAGAACACAATCAGAAACTTGGGTCCAGGTGTTGAATGAGTTGCAAATGTCCCCTGTCACCAGCCAGGCCTAATCTGAGTGGTGCTTGTATGTAGAACTTTTGAAATCAGTCCTGAGTGGACCAAGTATTTATCTGATAGTTTCTAGAACCCCAAATTCAAGAAGATGCGGGCTCTCTCTCTGACGAGGTTTGATGTTTCCTATTGCATTGTCTGCACAGCCCCCTCCTGGGAAAACAGCAACCTATGAAGAGTCTCATAACGAGGTGTGTTTGAGTCCATTCACTGGATAAAATGCATTGACCCCTAATGATGAGGACCCTGCTTTCCAGGAGTCAAGAGTTTACAGCAGGAGACAGTGGCATAAATGAATAAAAAGGAATCAATCCAAAATCTAGTACATCTGGCCTGCGGAGTAATGCTGACTTCTCTCCTTACATTTTCACATCATCACATACTTTTTTCTGGTCACTTTTCGTTATTTTCACCAGAAGGTAAATCTGAGGATTCATGCCAGGCACCAACCTCACATTTTATGATTTGAAAATTACCTTGGGTACCAAATGAAGTAGCTCAGAGTTAATCAGGAAAAAGGGGAGGAGAGAGATGGATGGTGGAAATGACTTAAAATGTTTTGTTCAATTCCAAGAGAGATGGTTTTATTCTTTTGTCCTTTTGAAGAAGAAAAACGATACAGGAAGACACAGGTGCAAAAGAAAATGTTGTCCCAGGATGTGTTTAAAGAGAAAGGATAGTGAAGATTGTGGCATGGTTTTAATATGGAATATGTCAAAACCGGTGTGGCTCAGTGGATGGAATGTCGGACTACAGACTGAAAGGTCCCGGGTTTGATTCTGGTCAAGGGCAGGTACCTTGGTTGCGGGCACATCACCAGTAGGGGGCATGCAGGAGGCAGCTGATCGATATTTCTCTCTCATCGATGTTTCTAGCTCTCTATCCTTCTCCCTTCCTCTCTGTAAAAAATCAATAAAATATATTTTTAAAAAATATGGAATATAAGAGTCCTATTGAACAGTCTCCCTTCGCCGGCCATGTGTGTATCGCTTTGAAAAGTAACTGTGAGACTTCAAACACGAACTGTGTCATTCTTGTTTCGTGTATCCTGTGCCAGGTGGGTACTAGAGGACATTCAAGAGTGCTCAGCAGTGTCTGTGCTGGAAGGAACAGCCAGCCAGCCCGAGAGCTGAGGTCCTGGGAGAGGGTCCACAGAGGGAAACCCCTTTTCTGGCTGGTGGCACAGAGGGGACCCTCAGAGAGGTCCCTGGCACAGCGGCTCCCTCCTGGGGCACTGACAACAGCCGTTGGGAGAAAGCCCCACATAACTACCCAGTGGGCTTCAGAAGGTTTCCTAGTGCAGACAGGTAGGTGGCGAGAGCTGAGTATGGAAGAGTCTGGAAGAGTCTGGCTTAACTAACTCTTCCCACCTGAACATACGACACCAGTAGTGTGAGCAGATGTAAACTTCATGCATTTATAATATTTAGGAGAAAAATATAAGGCTTGGAGGCTTTACCTCTCGGTCGGGTAAAAAGTAACAGGGGAGTTATTAAGGCTTCCTCAATATAAAAGAGGAATTATGTAAAATGAAATGAAGTGCCTGGCTTCTAAAAATATATTAAAACCAGAGAAAAATAAAAGTCAGACGAAATCTCTCTGGTGTTCTCAGGAAATCAAGGTACACAGGATTTTCACAGGGAAAAAAAAGAAAAAGGATTAAAATGCTTTGATCCGGCAATAAAAAAGGGATTGGAAAAGTTCAAGAAAGAAATGGGGAAATGTCACAGCAGAGTTTTAAATTATATTAGAAATTACATTGCAAGAATCAGCCATGGGAAAAAACAGAAGCTGCGTTGTGGGAAGTGTGTTTGCGGAGCTTGGCTGTGAGCGTCAGAGGAAAGGGTGGCGACTAGGGCAGAAGACCCGAGAGGAGGGGGTCATGGAGTGTAGAGGGTCCCACACCCGCCTGGCCCACATTCCTAAAGAACACCCCAACACACAGAAATAATCGCCAAAAGAGAATTAAGAAGATTATGCAGCGACTTTTCTGAGAAGGCAAGTCAGAGAAGCACAACAACATGTACCCGATAAAATGAAATAAAAGATGCCCAGCTGGCATGCTCAATCCGTGAACATCAACCTATGAACCAGGAGGTCAGAGTTCAATCTCTGGTCAGGGCACATGCCAAGCTTTCGTGCTTGATCCCCAGGGTGGGGCCTGCAGGAGGCACCCAATCAATGATTCTTTATCATCATTGATGTTTGTATCTCTCTCTCTCCCTCTCCCTTTATCTCTGAAATCAATAAAAATACTTTTTTTTAATTGAGTAAAAAATAATAAATGGCAAAATAAGACCTGTTAGGCCTCCTTCAAGGATGGATTAGTTATGAGCAGGGTCATCGCAGAAGAGCGGTAATCAAAGGAGCCAGCAGGTAAAATACAACAGAATTGGAAGGACCCTTATGGTAGACGCCAGTGCCAAAGACAGGTAACAAAGCAGAATGCATTGCCAACGCCATTTTTACCAATGACGTGTACTTTTAAGAACAGGGGATGCCATGTAAACATCAACAGTGGCTTTCCATGGTGCTGAGTAGTGAGAGCACCCATGCACGAATTCATGCACCAGGCCTCTAGTTAGTTCAATAAAAGGCAATCAAATAAAGTATAAGAATGTATTTTACTCAAGTCTTTCATTTATTGCAAAATTAAGATGCTCAGACTATAAAATAATAGACTTATTGTGTGTGTAAATATCAGATTAGTATATTACTGGGCATGCACCATTTAATACAGACCAACAACAATTATGCTGTACGTGAGGCCAATCAGTGATTTGTGTTGAAATTTTAAAATAAAATCATTTTTTTACAATTTTTACTCGGAGAATAGAAATTTATATTTCAAAGGCTTTGTAAA